>JAVJIF010006661.1:0-82519 GCA_038442645.1 Agave tequilana | reverse complement strand
CTTCTGCAGCTATAGAGGATTCTATGGAGTGCGTACCAGTTCTGGAAGTGGTGGGAGTGGGTTTATCAGGACATGACTCCCACTGAATGGTTTTTCTCAGCTAGGGTTTCAAAGAGATCCCACCCCTGATGCTCATCTTTCTTCAAAAATTTCCCTTGGCACATGGATTCAAGGAGGGTTTCGTTTTGGTAATCTAGACCGTCATAGATAATCTGGCACAAACGCCATTTCTCTATGCCGTGATGAGGACACAGGGCTAGAAGGTCTTTGAAACGCTCAAGATACTTCCAGAAAGGTTCATTAGGTTCCTGCTTGAATTGCATTATATTCTTTCTCATGAGGGCTGTTTTGTGGATAGGATAGAATTTCTTAAGAAAGACTTTAACAAAATCATCCCAAGAAGATATGGAACTGATGGGAAGATTGTAAAGCCATTTCTCAGCTAAATCCTTAAGTGCAAACGGTATGACCGTAACCTAACAGCATCCTCGGTCAGTTGGGAAATTCTCATCATTTGGCATACCTCTTCAAACTCACGAATAAAGAGGTACGCGTCCTCAGACTCAAGACCATAAAATCAGGGAAGTGTATTAATGAATTGCGGTTTCAGCTCGAAGTGATTTCCATTAGGTTCGGGGAGAAGAATGTAAGATGGAAGGGAGGTGCGAATCGGATAAAATCGATCTTGAAGTGAGACGTTATTTTCCATAATGTCAAGTGGTTGTGTAAGTGCAAGTGTAGAAAGTCTAACAAGTCTTGCAGAATTTGGATCACGAAACCACTCTCGCATATACTATTACAAACAACGTGCACCGATCACACCAGCGAAATAGAAAAAATGAAAATAACAAACAATAAAAGAAAAATCAATCCAAGCTTCTAGGATTCCTGGACCTAGACGACTCCTAACTGATTAGATCGTCCACAGGAGGTTTAGTGTAGACTTTGACTATAAGCTAATCAGCCAGGGAAGGGCAAGGTTGGTGGGAGGTTTTCCGTCAGAGACGTTCCTTAATTAAGTAACCAGCAACCTTCGGGCTTTCGGCCCTCAATCCCTTTCCTAGACACTGATTTTACAAAAGTCAATTTCCAACACTTTTCCCCTCAGGATAATCTCCTAAGTGAGTCCGAGATGTCCCTAGGGCCAACGTCTAGCAAATTTTTATTTAGAAGCTTAGGATTGTGAGTGCTGGGATTGTGGTTTTTGGGCTAAGGAAAGGGTGATAAAATCCCCACCTTATCTTATTTATGGGTTATGCCCTTAGAATTGATTTGTGCAAGTGTACGATATAAACAAACAAGGTTCACTCAAAGCGTATTTAAATCAAACAAAGAGTGAGTCCTAGTCAATATGCAATGCGTACGTACCTTGCCTCCAGCACTCTTCAACAGTAAAAGTAAAGGAATTGAAAGACACGTGCCTAGAGATGCAACTGTCTAAACAATTTTTTTAACTTTGCAACAAATTTTTTACTGTTGATTATTAGCAGGAATAGGGTAAAGCATACAGGAAATTAAGTACTGCAGTAGATGTTTTTGCAGAACCAGAAGCCCTACAGAAATTTGGTCAGTAGTCAACTCAGGATTGCCGCAAATCTGCGGCCAGGGCCGAGATTCTGCGGCAAAGCTGAGGGATCCTGGTCTCTGCTTTCTAGAGCAGAGGCCCAGGTCCACTTATATGTCACTGCAATGCAAAGTTTCCTGTTTCTTCAACCTGTAACCTGCAACAGAGAAGAAGATTCGTTTAGTTCTTCACTTTAAACCAAAAACCGTTGCTCTCCCCGGCAACGGCGCCAAAATTTGATTAAGACGGGAAAGGTGTTGTATTGTGGAGTATAATTTGCACACAAAATATATTCAATTAAAAGAGATAAGGTTTAGATTCAACCTCAAGTGCTTTGATCACTCCACAAATGTATTCCAAATGATTAATGTACCCTTTCCTATCTCCGTTATAGTATGGGCTATACCGAGTCGATTCTCAGGGAGAGCTTGCGATGGAAGCGTTACGGTTGGTAGTAAAGAAAAGAAAACGAAGATTCTTCTTTGTCTTTAAAAGAATAAAAATGAATTGGAAAAAGAAGTAAAAGAATTGGTGGATTGTTTTCATGAAAATGAAAAGAAATCAAAACAAGATTGGCTTTTGGATTAACACTAAAAGAAAGAAAACTTTGAAAAGACTCTTACAATGAGAAGATCATGACTAGCTAACCTTACTACCTTACTAAAACTTACTAAACTCCGTGATGGTGAATGCATGCCTCATGTTGATCATCGGCAAAGATTTGTCTTGCGTGTTGGTCTAATTACTTTCCCACTTGGATGACGGGTGATCACTCTTGGACTTGTCTTGTAGCCTCATAGATGTCATTGGCCTACAATTAGACTTTCAATAATGGAATCAAAAGAGCTACACTCAAGGGATGCTAAGGAAGAAGATACAACATTCATTAATGGAAGTAAAGAAGTTGTACAACAAATAGCATATTGGTGATCCATCTCCATGTTCCATCACGGCACTTGTTCTAAAGACAAGGCTCTAAATGAGGCGCACATGAATCATATGGAGAATTACAACAAGATATAGCCAAGCATGAAAGTAACCCATCGGAGAAGAGAAGGCCATACAACTTGCAAGATTAAAGATAGCAATCACCCATGAGTTAGTAGTTAGCAAGGTTAGTGGTTAGCTTGTTCATGTGAGAAAAGTTAGCTACTAGCCATAAGAAAAGAAAAGCAAAGCATGAATTAAAGTGCAAGTAAAGTAAAGCTAGAATTAAAGAAAGTAAGTAATACTAGAAAATGCTCAAGTAGAGAAGAAGAGAATGGATCAATCCTTACTTCACAAGTTGTCACACCTTGGTATACACAAGCTTTCTCTCTCTTACAACTCTCTTTTGCAGAATTTCTAGGGAGGAAGAAGATCTAGAGCACTACAAAAATCCTAGAGAGAAATCCTACAAAATACAAGCATCTAATCTCTAATCTCTCCTCTCTCCTTCCACACTTTTTGCGAAGGCCCTGGTGCAGTATTTATAGCCTCAGAGAGAAGGCTCCAGAAGATGAGACAGCTGGCAGAATCTGGGGCTCAACGGCCCCAGATCTGCTGCATAGGCGCGGCAACTTGCGGCCGTTTGGAAGCCGTTGGCCAACAGCTTTCTGTTGTGAAGTTGTTACAAGTTTGTTAGCCACGTGGACCTTCTGAAATCTTGAGTTAGCGCGTAGAATTCTCCAGATCCTGGGCTCAAATTTGGGCTCTCTTTTGGGCTTTTGAATTAATCTCTTTTAATTATTGCTAATTAAAGAGATTTTGGGCTTTTTCTCATTTCAGATGTGGACCTGCAAAAATAGAGAGAAGATGATCAAAAATCATATTTTTATTGATAATATGCATGGTATGGAAGTGGTAAAATATGCAAATATGTATAACAATCACTTGGCAGGCGTGACATCTTTGGCATAGGTGATGGCGTCAGCGATCATCTTGGGCCAATAATATCCCAACCTTTGGAGTCGGTATGCAAGTTTTGGGCCAGGTTGATGGGCTCCACACATGCCGTCATGGGCTTCTTTCAATACCTCCTGTGCCTCTTTTTGTGAAAGGCAACGAAGCAAGATCCCGTCATGCGATCGACGATACAGTGTTCGTGTAATCGCATTATAGTAGAATTTGGGGGCTTTCCTTCGAATGGCAACTGCTTCCTTGGTATCCTCAGGCAAGATGCCATATAGGACATAATCAATGTAGGGGAATCGCCAGTCTCTAGGCTCTGAACCGGTTGACAATTCCAGCGCTTCTTTGCTTTGGAATCTCCCTTTGACTCCTGATAGTCCTTGAGAGCAATTCTCGGGCAATACAGGTCATGACTGTAGACGAATATCTTCTCTATTGCTCCAGCTGGAAGAGCTAAGGAGGCCGCGAGGGATGCCAGTGCATCTGCATGCGCATTTTGCCTGCGCGGTACATGGTCGATGTAGAAGTTTGTAAACTTCCCAGCCATGTGGACGGTTGCGTTGTAATAGGGTACTAGGTCTTCATGTCTGACTTCGTACTCCCCGCGAACCTGGCTAACGATGAGTTTGGAGTTGCCGTATGCCTCGAGATTTTTAACGCCAATCTCATCGGCGAACTGCATCCCAATCAAAAGAGCGTTGTACTCCGCTACATTGTTGGAGCAAGATTCGGTAAGTGAAATGGCTCGGGGAATCACATAATTCTGTGGGGAGACGAGTACTACTCCTACTCCTGCTACTAGGTATCCTTTTGGGCTTTTCTGGATGCACCGTCAAAGAAGAGCTGCCACACTTGACTTTCAAACGATGTCTGAGTCAAACAGACTTCGGCCACTTCATCCGGGAGATCCTCGTAGAGTTTGGTTGCCCTCGAATCCGGGTGCTCAGCTAGAAAATCCGCCACCGCTTGTCCCTGAATAGCCTTTTGTGGTAAAAAGTGCATCTCATATTGGGATAGCAATATGGCCCATTTTGCCAGCCGGCCGTTCAATGATGAAGGCTTAGTCATAAGTAACCTCAGGGGGTTGACTTTTGATATGACGTTTATAGTTTGGCCTACCAGATAGTGTCGCATTTTCTGAATGGCGAACACTAATGCCAAACATTCCTTCTCGATCGGGTTGTACCGATGTTCGGCTCCGATCATTGTTCTACTCAGATAGTAGATCGCTTTTTCTCATCCTTGATCATCATTCTAGGCTAGTAGAGCTCCCAAAGAATGATCCATTGCTCGAACGTATATCAGGAAAGGTTTTCCGGATATCGGAGCTGTAAGGACTGGTGGTTGGGTGAGGTAGTGCTTGATTTCCTCAAATGCTTGTTGGCAAGCGTCATCCCAAATGAACGAAACACCCTTCTTCATTAGTTTTGTGAAGGGTTGGCATCTTCCGAGAGGTTTGAGATGAACCTGCGGATGTACGCCAATCGTCCTTACAATCCCCTGAGTTCCTTGAGATTTCTCGGAGGTTGCATCTCCTAGATAGCGCGAACCTTTTCCGGGTCTAAATGGATTCCTGTGGAAGTCACTACAAACCCTAGGAACTTGCTGCTGGCCACCCTCAGGAAAGATTTGGTAGGGTTCATCTTCAACTGATGGGCCCGCATGATGTCGAAGACAACTTTTAGATCAGTGATATGATCACCTTTAGCGCGGCTTTTTACCGCAATGTCATCAACATAGCATTCCACTGTTTTGCGCATTTGATGCTGGAAAATGGCGTTCATAGCCCTTTGATATGTTGCCCTCGCATTCTTCAGTCCGAAGGGCATGACGGTATAGCAGTAGACCCCCAGTGGTGTTCTGAAGGAGGTGTGCTTTTCGTCATCAGGATACATTTTGATTTGATTATATCCCGAGAATCCGTCCATGAAGGACATTCGTTCGAATCCACATGTATTGTCAATCATGACATCTGTGATTGGCTGCGGGAATTCGTCCTTGGGATAGGCCTCGTTCAGATCACGAAAATCGATGCAGATTCGGATCTTTCCGTTCTTCTTGGCAACGGGGACGATGTTGGCTACCCAATCGGGATGTTGCTCTTCCCTGATGAAGCCAGAATCTATGAGCTTTCTGACTTCTGACTGAATTGCCTCCATTATTTCTGGACGGAACCGTCGCTGTTGTTGTTTGACAGGCTTTGTGTCCGGATTGATGTTGAGGTAGTGCATAGCCACTCGAGGATCAAGTCCAGACATGTCTTCGTAATTCCAAGCGAAGACATCTTTATACTCTTGAACAAGAGATATTAGATCCTTTTTCTCCGATGGTGACAGGCCATCGCTTATGAAGATGGGCTTAGGGTTAGCCTTATCTCCTAGATTGATCTGAACAACCTTGTCCTCTGTGGGTGGCTCTCGCTGTTCAAAGCGGGTATCCCAAAGAGTATTTAAATGTTTGATCCAAGGATCTGTATCGGATTGGATCATTTCTTCATCTCCGTCTTTCAGGTGGCTTGTTGAAACCATGTTCACTGAAAGTTCCCCGAAGATGTTGCCGACACTGACTTCTGACTCCCATGATGACGTGCCTGAAGAGTTATCGTGACCTGACGATTCTCGGGAATCAGAGGCTGATGGAGCCGGAGTTGATACATAGCCCAACCCCCTGTGAGTCTGATGATAATAATCGGGTGCTTTTCCTTTCGGCGCAAAGGATCGAAGTAGCGTTCTCCTTCCTTTGCCGAAGTTCAACCCGAGTCTGCTAGTTAGATCATACCCCATGTTTTTCATCATTCTGAGTGCCTTTGGCTCATAATGACCGAACTGAGGGGATTCCTGCTCGTTTTCTGATTCTTCATGATTCATTGGTTCGGATTCAATTCGTCCGAAGAGAATTGGTCTTTGGCCCTTCCTTCTCGTTGGAACCATGAATATTGATTGTTGCGCATCGCCGACATTTTGACATGTTTTAAAGGACGATTTCACTGTACATGCAACGATGTCAAAGCATCCATTGCCGACCAGAGATCGTCATCCACGTCGGTACTAGTGTCTGACGGCACTGAATCAGAAGCAATACAGAAAAATACGCTAAATCTAATTCTTCATTAATGTACCAACCGCCTACATCATCGGCGGAGGTACTATCAACATCGGGCTTATTAATTCCCGTTACAGGTGGATCTAGCTCCCACACACACTCATCTTCCTCTAGCTCGGTGTCGGCTTCATTGCCAGAGTCTGGTTCCTCTGGTTGCGGGACTTCATCTATTTCCACAGATTCCTGATATAGGAGGGAATCTGTGAAATAATTCTCCACTCCCTTGAACGGATGCCTCTCGGCAATCAGCGTTCGCACCTTTCCACTCCCGTCAATGTATTTCATGACTTGGTGGAGAGTAGAGGGAACGATAGAATTGCGATGAATCCAGGGTCTTCCCAGCAGTTGATTGTAGGAGGTGTCAGCATCTATGACGTAACATGTCACCTCTGACCTTAGGTCTCCAATCTGGCATTTGAGCTTGACCTTCCTCATCGGACGGGTACTATTGGTATTGAACCCATAAATGGTCGTCTGGGTAGGGCTCAAACGGTGAGTAGGAATCCCGAGATGTTGCATGACCCTGCGAGGCATAATGCTCAATGCAGACCCGGGATCTACCTGAATGCGGTTCACCTCAGATGATCCAATATACCCTGTGAAGTAAAGGGGTCGATCATGCTTCCCCTTGACTTGCATGTCTTCTGCCGTGAAGGTAATGCAGGGAATATTTGGGAGGCGTGGAGGCAATCCTCTACATCTTCCTCCTTCGATAGCTGGGTCATGAAGACCTCAGCATTAGCCAGAGCTTCTTGTAGAGCTTCTCTGGTCGACTTTGATAGTCTAAGAATCTCATAAAGCATAATCCGCGCCGGGATGTTGGCTAGTTGAGCCAGGACATCAAAGCGGTAAGGTGCTGTGGATCCTTCCGCTACGTCCTTCGAAAGAACTCGAGAAAACTGAAGTTCTTTCTGTTTCTCCCCGGGTTGCTTCGTAGAGGGCTTGGCTGGCTCTGCAGTGGGTCTTGGAGGAGTTACCGCCACTTCGCCATACTTTTTCGAATATGGCTGCCCCGAACGGGTTTCTGCCACCAGCTGACTGGGCTCTGCAGCCAGAACTATTGTCTCCTCTTCTGAGTCGGTTAGTGGGGGAATATCAGTTTCCACTTCTCGAGAAGAGGCACACACCACGTTGCAGGATGAAGCCTTTGCTTTGCCTTTGGACTTCCTGCTGGTTACAGTAGTCCATTGCTGGCCATCAATAAGGTCGGGATGAACCCACATGACTTCTCCCTGAGGTGTGGGAACAGGTACCAAGCCCTTTTCTTGCTGCTGGTGCGGGTCTGTATTGACCATTCTCAGCTCTCCTCTTGGGATAGGGACTACTCCAGAGGGTGTTGGGGGTTGTCTCCCAAACTGGAGAACTGACGTCATATTAGCCGTCACCTTCTTCTGCTCTGGTCGGAGTTTCAATACCTCCGCGTCAATCAGGGCCTGAAGGATGTCCTTGAGACATAACAGCTCTTGGTAGGGTGTCCCAACATCCTGTGGTACATGCAGTAGCTGGGATTGTCAGTTTTACCGACTTCCTCGGGGCGCCTAGCTTCAGGAAGCTTCAGTCGATTGCTCTTGTTGAATAATTTGAAGAGCGAGTCGACATGTTCATCCTTGAAGGAATACTGCTTGTTGGCCCGTGGTTGGCTTGAAGAGCCACTTCCTTTGACCGGTTGAGGTTTGACAGGGGACTTGGTCTCTGCTGCCAAGTTATCCTTCCTTTTGGCTTGGAGGGATGTGTTTGGCGTACGCCTCGTTGACCTTTCAGGCCTGGGTTTATTTTCTTCCGCTCTGACGCGGCGACAATCTCCTCAGCCTGTTCACCTTGTTGGACTAATTGTTTCCAGGTGCGGCTTTCAACAACTCCTATTTGAGCAAGGAGTGAGGTTTGGAGATTGTGGTGGCATGTTTCCACCAAGGTAACCTGGGTCATACCGCTCGGGCATCGGAGTGCCACGTTCCGAAATCTTTCCATGAAAGACTTAACGGACTCTCCCTTTCGCTGCTTGGTGGCTAAAAGGGTAGGCATGTTGACCTCCGAGTCATCTTTAAAGAAGCGTGTTAAGAAAAGGTTCTCCAAATCACCCCAGTTCTTGATGGAACCTTCAGGGAGCTTCATGAACCATTCAAAAGCCAGCCCTTTTAGGGTGCCGATGAATAAACGCGCCAGGATGGCATCGTTATCTACCACATTCCCTAGTTTGGGACTTGAAATAGTAGATGTGTTGGTTCGGTGAACCTTTCCCATCAAATGCTTGGAGGGTTGGAGCCTTGAACTTGGGCGGGTACGGAACCAGGTCCCATTCGGCTTGATATGGGCGGACCACCCTGCTTCTTGGAGACCTTTCCGATTGGTAAGGGCTTCAAGGCGCTGCTCCAACTGATTCATTCTTTTAGAATGAACCTTTCTCTGGTCTTGATCGTTCTTCTCCTGCGATGAGGATTTAGACGAACCAGAGGTGGGTTGCTCTTTCATCTCGGAGTGTTCGGAAGATGAGCTTTCTCCCTCTTTTTGTTTGCCCTTAGACTTTCTAGGGGGAGATTTCCTCCTGTCTTCGAGCAACTGTGCGAGCATCTGCTTGAGAGAGTCAATGGATTCTTGCTGAGCACGAATCATCTCAAGTTGTTCCTTCTGGACCTGGGCTTGCTGCTCTAAGCGCTTAGCGGTCTCCTCAGGAGTGCTCGTCATGTATGTGAAGGCCTCTTTCTCTATAGAAGATTTTGAGGCCTACGACTCTGCAATGGCAGGGTGCGAGTCATTAATCTCAATGCCCCGGGCTAGGGCATTGTAGTTAATCGGGGGGTGGCCTCGGTCCGGGTGCGAGTGTGTCGGTACACTCCTTCCGGTTCAGAGTCAGACTCATCGGAGCTGACTACAGGCTATTTTTCCCTGCTCCTGCTCGCCATGTTAGCAGTGAGTTCTGGATACTCAGTGTCAGAGAAGATCCTCCGCCTGTAAGAGCATCTTCTTTTGGCTGCTGGGGGAATCAGGGTCAGCTGTCTAACTAAGGACTGCTGGTTCCCGCCTGAACCGCAATGGCACTCAGAGAGCATGGAGATGAGCCGTTGGCAGCAACATGATGAAGTGGTTTGATTGGCACTTCTTTTCTTTGTCAAGTAATCCCTTAGATCCATGAAAAGATGATCGAAGAGATTAGCCTCGCAACTTCGAGGGCTGGAGACATCCTTGCGCTGTACAGCTTGGACGCAGGATTCAGAGACGCGGTTCTCGCGTCGCAGCTTTAGGACGCGTGCCTGGCGTCTCTGTTGAGAAGAGACGTAGCTGTCGCGTTGCTGCTTGGTGCGTCGGGGCAGGGACGCTTGAGAGAGAGTGGGCTGCTGGGCCCTATGCCTAAGGGCGCGTGCCTCTTGTACCTGACGATGCGCGCAGGCTTCGCCTTCGCGTTTGGTGAGTTGGACTTCAGAGGACCTAATTTGGGGAGTCTCACGTTTGGGCCGCCAAACGCGGACTTCGCGTGCTGGACGTGGCGCAGCCAAGGCGCCGGATTGAACTTCGCGTCCTGCCTCAGTTGGACGATCAGAAGTCCCAACTTGCAGTTGGCGCGCACGCCTCCTCTGTCGACGCTCAGCGTTTCGGTTGCGTCGTGGAGGTGAAGAGAAACCAACGACGACTTGGTGCTGAGGGAGAAGGTGGACTGGCTGGACACCAGAGATTTTGACCGCGCGGGTCTCTTGGGAGACGCTGACGCGTGTGTTCCGCATGGCGCGGTTGGTCGCAACGGCAGTTGTGCCTGGGACCACGCGGGCCTCCTGAGAGCCGTTGGCGCGTGTATCCTGCTTGGCACAGTTGGCTGCCACACCCTTTGCAGCAGCCGCGCCTGAGAGAGACTCAGAGCGGGTTTCGGGGCAAGTCCCCGTAGAGACCCTGTGACAGACGCGGGTCTTAGGGCTCTTAGAGCCGGAAGAGAGAAACTCTTCATACTTTGCCTGGTCGAACTCGACGACGAGCGATTCGACCATCTTCCCCTTATGGAGGACGTCACCTTGCGCCACGATTTGTTCGTCAGTGACAAATGTAGTCCCCAGCGGAGTCGCCATCTCTTGTATGCGTCAGAAAAGGAGGATTCGATTGTAAAATTCTTTTGATTGGATAGAAGATTACAACAGATCGGTCTTCCGATTACAAGGGAGGGAGGATATTGAGTCTTGAATCCTCCCTTTGTTTAAGGCTGGGTTCTTCAAGTGGCGATGGAGAGTGAATCTTATTCTCCGTTGACCGGGTGACCGTCAAGACCTTCCAGGGATCTCCTCTTCGGATGGTAGATGGAGTAACTCAGCTCTGTCTACCAAAACTCTCAAAGAGAAGGTAGGCAAAGAGCAACTTGAACACAACAAGTTCTCTGAAGGGTTTAACTCTCTCTCTTTTCTCTCAGAGCTCTTTTCTTCCAGAAGTCCTCTGATTGAAAATTCGACTGTCAATCCCCTCTCTTCAATTCGTCCGAAAATCGACCCCTTCTTCATAGCGACGGGGCTATTTATAGGGGTTTCAGGGGCGTACGTGCCTCCTAAAAACACTCCATAATGGGGGCTAACTTTCCCCGTTATGTGGGCCGTGATTGGCCCCGAAACCGGGACGGTTACAACTGAGACGCGGGTGTCAGCCCACGCGCCTTGGAGAGTTGTTAAGACGCGGGTTTCGACCCTCGCGCCTTGGTGCGGCTGAGACGCGGGTTTCGACCCTCGCGCCTTGGTGCGGCTGAGACGCGGGTTTCGACCCTCGCGCCTTGATGCTGCTGCTGTGTTGGCTGAGACGCGGCTGTCGAGCCTCGCGTCTAGAACTTGAAATTCTGCTTTTTAATGGCTTGTCTTTTAGTGATTTTTAGACAGCCTACAAACATGACTTGTCTCCTAAACTAAGAAAACTTCATAAAATCGAAAGAAAACTGATAAAACCGACACCGAATATAGGCAAAACTAGCTGTACAAGCTCAGATTACGGCTTCATGAGACCAGTACGTTGAAGGAATAATCCAAGTAAGGAAACCCTCATCTATATACCTTTATCCCATGTCACAATAATCCGAGTGTATACAACCCGAATTGCAAATCGCATGACGAGTTATTGATTAGCACTTTATTATTATTACTTGTCCTACCCATATATCTGGGTATGTGCCCTAGCGTTCCAACACACATACATCCATATATGAGTAAGCCGAGGTTATTATTGGAAACTGATGATGAAACCAATGTGTTATGTGTACAGTGGGTCCTGTACATACCCAGGACCATGGTCCAGGATGTTCAGGTACTGACCCGGAACCTGCCGCTAGACAAAAAGGAGGCGAGCCTTATATTATACCCATTCAGAAATATAACAGGAGGTAAGGATTCAGCGCTCCCATCGGATACGTGGAGGCCCTCAAGTAGATCCAAAAGTTGGAATTGCACAATAAAGCTAATAACACTGTAAACATATTCACTACTTGAAGTCCATCAGTTTCCCCCTTACCCGATATAGGTTGGCCTTTTTTATAGTTTATTATTATGCAATTATCATATTTAGGGGAATAACAGGAGCAGAACAGGTTCACGAGTTACAGGAGTACTTAGATACCAGAAATACAGGTCAATGTATATATAATACAGGATAGCAGAATTGGATTCCGGAAATATGATAATCACAAGGCAAGCAGTAATCTATCAGGTGACAGTTGATAAGTGATATCAAACAGGTGTCATGTGATATCATGCATGAGTCAAATGTCAAGTATTGGCATAGTGGATATCCCTATCATATATCTCAATGCAGGAAGACAGTATCGATATAGGGGATCGGTATGAATAAAGAAAAATGATACTATTTTGAAAACCAGTGTAAGTACATGCTTCAAACTCTTCACAACCATCAAGGAAAGAATTGAAAGTACACCTAGAAGGGGGTGAATAAGTGTAAGGCTAATCTAATGACAAATAATGCGGAATTAAAACAAATTGTAATACACTTAGTGTAACCAAAGAGTGTAACCGAATTCCCGGTGAAGAGCTCTGAACTATATCCTCTAAATTCCTCTAAATAAGAGTTGAGATGCTATGTAAAGCTCTCTTGGTTTAACACAAGTATGGCACACAATCAAACCTAAGTATATATATGATATGGACAATATGATTGGACAATGAGAGAGAGAGAGAGAGAGTTAAGAGATAGTGGATCAATCGCTAACAACAAGATATGTTTCGAGGTTCGAGCCACTGCTCTACGTCCCCACTTTCACATAGAAGGATTTCCACTATATCGTCCACACAGGACTTCCCATATAGGGAACCTCCACTAAGGATTTGGGTAATATAAACCGGGAGTACATAACTCCTCTCTCCAACAATACAACCTCTACACAAAGGGTAAGGTACAACACAAATCACCTCTACACTTAGAGAGATGGGCATTTAGCCAAACAAGATCAACCTCTCACTAGAGCCACAACTCTACAACAATCACCTCTACATTTAGAGCGATACTAACAACCAAACACAACTCCACAGTCACCTCTCACTAGAGGGATATCACAAAGTAAAGAAGGTTTACAACTCTTTGTGGTATCAACAACCACAAACTAATTTTCTTATAAAACTAGATCCTAATAGATAGGATAGATATGATAGCTCAAGTGTGAGAAAATAAAGAGTTTAGAAATCAAAATCACAAAGAAAAATTCTTAAGAAAACTTCTAGAATAGTTATAGAAATGAAGATCAAAAGCCAATTCCCAAAGACTCTATTTTTCTTTGATTTTTTCAACCCTTTAAAACAAATAAAGATAGATCTTTATAATCCAAAAACTCTTTGAAAACTTATTGCTAAAACACTAAGAAAGATAGAAAATTTTGCTCTTAAAATTCTTAATCAAAACAGCCCAAAGGAATAGGTATTTATAACCATCCAAAAAACTAGCCGTTCGGCCAAGACAGCAGAAAAAATCTGTTGTCGGTCCGGTCGACCAGCCAACGGTCATTTTTATAACCGTTGCGCTTCCAGTCGACCGCCTGGCCGACGCTTGGAAACAGAGAGCAGCAGCTCTCTTCCGGTCGATCAGCCGGTCGACGGGGGCCATTTCCAGAGAGCAGAGCTCTCTGGACTGTCGACCGCCGGGTCGACCGGCCCACCAACCCAGGCTGCCGTGCACGTTTGTGCACGTCGGTCGACCGGACCGGTCGACCGACTTCTGCAGCGGTCGACAGGACCGGTCGACCGGCAGAAGGTCAGGTCTAACTCTTATAGGGATTAAAAACTTGACATTTTGTCTTCAATTAAATCCCATAAAATCATATAAATTTCACAAAAATAAGTTCTTCTATGATCTTTGAAATACAAATATGTGTGACTATAATTCAATACATATTACAAACTATTTAAACCATTTTTGTGATATTGAAATTTGGCTTAAAAACAAAATCGATATTTTTTAAAAACCAAACTTTGAAATGGAAATTCGATTTTTTCAAAACATATGTAAATACAAAAACATGATATTGAAACAACTTTGAAGCATATTGTATATGGATACAATCCAATATACATATAAAGATTTATATCTATGTTTTTGACATGAAATCCAATATCGGTTAAACCGAAAAACCAAAACCAAATAAACTTTAAACTTGTGTGTATGTGAACTTGAGCATATCAACACTATCTAATTTTTACATAAGATCTAAACAATCTAAACTAAACAAACTGAGGTCTTCTTGTAGAACTCCTTCTCCAAGCCGACTCGATCCAAACGCGATCCACCGAGCATGACTCCAACCAAGTACTAGATGCGATCTTGATGCTCGAGCTCTTGAATCAACATGTGAAAGCTCGAAAACATTTTTGTTGAAGCTAATCACCTACTAATATTTTGATCAAATATCTGAAACTAAATATCACAAGATTATTAGTAAACTATAACTACATGAGTTAATCATCATCAAAACTACAGTGAAGGGCCTCTAGGCCAACAATCTCCCCCTTTTTGATGATGACAAAACTCATGGAGTTATATATGCATGGATTAAAGTTAAGCTTCATAGAAGCCCCCCCTTACCTCATGCATAGCAATAAACATGAAGATATGTAGTGAATGCTCAACACAAATATGCTCGATACCAATTATAAAAATAAACATACATATATGATATCAATTGTATGTAAACAAGCCTATAAACTCAAAATCATTCTCCAAATTTCTCTCCCCTTGTTGTCAATCATCAACAAAGGGGTAAAAACAAATCAAACAATAAAGATATATATGCGATATAATTCATGAAAAGAAGAGACGTTAAGTTAACTCCCTTTGCATACATGCATTTATATGAAAAGAGATGACTAAACTCTAACCACATAAAGCATAATATGCAATGTATAAAAGGAGATGTGAAGCTCCTACTACACACCTATACTACATACCAAAGAAAGGTCAATCACTTCAATATGAAATATACTCAACATGAATCTATATATAGAGAAGATGTTAAGCTTCCCTTGCATATAATACAAATCAAAACATTATGATACCAATTGAAAAATATATCAATTTAGGATGAAGGTATACATCGAAACATCATGATACCAATTGAAAATAAACAAAATATTTTGAAGATATAGCAAAAATTTTAAGATATTAAAAGATACCAATGTGGAAATATCTTGATACCAATTTAAAAAAGTCTTGTAAATTTTGATACCAATAGAAAATGACACATTGTATTTTGATACCAATTGAAAGATATATATAGAAAATCTTGATATCAATTGAAAGTAACAATCAATTTCAAAGTAACTTGATACCATAAAAAATGTCTTGTAAGTTTTTGATACCAATTGAAAGTAAAAATTAAATTGATTTAGGTAAGCATAACTCATATCAATATAGATATCAATTTAAAATGAAACATAATACCAATATTGAAAATTTTGCATATACCAAAATAAAATATTTTTCATCATAAAGAATGAGAGTAAGATATCAATTGAAAATGAAATCTATTGAAAGATACTAATTTAAAAGATAAAACATAAATTTTCTCCCCCTTTATGAAATACCAATAAAAACAATGCATAAGCTTGTATAAGATACAATTGAAGAATAATTGACATTAAGGAGTAAATCAAGCTTAGCATAAACATAATTTGTGCTTTAAGATGTAAAGATATAGTAAGTACAATCAAATCACACACACACACACACACACACACACACACACACACACACATATATATATATATATATATGAAAATGTAAATACCAATCGAAATTGATACTATTTGAAGTTTGAAGCATACATATATAGAAAAATAAAATATGAGTATACAAACATGAAAATATCAATTGAGATACCAATTAAAATATAATGAGGATCAAGTGTATAACTCATAATACCTCCCTTTCATGCACATGTTAAAAAGATTTTCAATTAGGCTCACAAGGCATGGTCGCGTCTGCCCTTAGAAGGAAGGGGTTTTCAAAAATAGGATTTGAAAATAGTTAATACGTTTGAAAACTCTTCCAAAATAAAGAAATAATGACTAGTTTAATGATAATATTTGAAAACTAGTGCGGAATCCTTCAAGTAAGGAATAAAACATGAATATTTTTCATGAAAAACATGTAAGTCACACGATCATCGACACTCAAGGTCCATAAAGCACATATATGAGACTCATGAAAAAAAATCATGAGTAAAAAAGAATAATGTGAGTGTATGAATTATGTAATCACAAAATCATGGGAATAGGCAATTAAGCTCAATATGAAATTCCTTTATGAAAATGAAAAATATGAAAATTTAATTTTCATAAAAAATAATACTAACTCTAAGGCATATGTATGTTTTGTCTAAATCTAAAGGTATATACACATCCCTAAACACAAATGAGTCCATAAATTTTTTGTATGAAACGCAAATGACTCAAGCGTATACATGTATATCTAATAGTTTTAGACAAAATTAACATATACATGAAGCTAAACACATGAAAACATGTACGAAATGGGAATACAAGTTTGAAATGCATGAATCATCAAAACTAGGCTATACTGGTACATCTAATGGGTACAAATTAGCAATTAAGTATAAACATATAATAATCAATTTGTGGCTCACTAGTTGTACAAGTATATACACAAGTTTAAATGAAGGTTACATTTAAACATGTAATCAAAAATGAAGCATAAAATAAAATATAAACCAATATCATCATTATATAAATGCGCATGTCTTAGAACACGGATGTACACAATCGTTAAACTAAAGTGAGAACACAAAAGTATTAGTCCATATAAATATGAGTGTATCTCAAATACTAATCATGTATGTCACAAGTCTAGTCATCGTGGTATTTAACATAATAATCATAAAATACTAAAACATGCTAAAAATCAATAATATGAAAGCATGTAAATGTAAATAAGAAGTTAGAGATAGTTATCAAAACAAATAGGGCTAATCTCTAGGTCTCCAAACCATGGTGGTCCTCCCACCAAACTCTCCTTGAAAGTGATGCATCCAAAATTGTCACCGTTTAGCTCGGAACGCATTCACCTCAAGCTACCAACGCATCTCACGTCATGTGAGAGCCTACATCTACATCAAATACAATAGGGGTGAATTTTGGTACCCATACTCTATTGGGTCCATGGGGGTTAGCACCTTTTCTAACCCAAATAAATCTATTTGGAAAATTTACATTATGTACTCTATCATAACAAAACTTTGCAAGGTGGCCCTTACGTCCACAATGTGTACAAGTGTACACATGAGCATACTTTGAATCATGTGTATAAGTATGATGAGCTTGTGTATGCCGTGTATGGTGTGCATGCATATGTGGAACTTGTTTCTTTCGAAACATGGATTCCAACCGTGTGTGGTTCATGGCACATTTGCTCAAAGTGGAGCCCAAACAATCAACACTCTTCTTTAATATGGCTATATCATTTTCAATAGTAGAAGAAGAGGTGGATCATGTAATAGGTACACTAGATGGTGAAGGTACACTAGCATGGCAAACATGAGTATTTAAATCATTTTTCAAAAAAATATTTTTCTTGGAAACCAAATCCAATACCTTTGAAATAGAAATAATTTTATTTTTCAAAGATTCATTTTCTTTTAACACAAAATCAAGTTTTGAAAATAGAACTTCATGTTTCTTCAAAATATTTTCACAATCATTTTTATTTTTCAAAATTTCATTTTCTTTTATGGCAAGTTCAAGTTGGGATTTCAAATAGTCCCTTTCATTTGAAATCTCATTCTTCTCTTGCAAAACAACATTAAGTTTAGAGGACAAATTTTTATTTCTTCTTTTAATGCAACTTTTCTTTTTCAAAAGTTGGTATTTTTCTAATAATTTTTCACAAACAATAGATAGTTCTTGATTTAATGCATCAGCATCAATATGATCATCACCTAAAGAGCTAGCGCTATCATCTAGTTGAGTTTCTGAATTTACCTCAAGGGAGTCATTCCCTTGGACCATGTACCAATGTTGGTCGGACTCGTTTCCACTAGATCCTTCTCCACAATTTTTGATGTTTGAAGCTTTGGAGAGGTCAAGGCGTTCCACACTGCAAAGGTGGAATCCTAATGAGAAACCATCATAAGATAATCTTTGCTTAATGTGTTCCTAAGTGCCGTTAGGGCTTGTGCATTGGCCTCTATATGCTTGCTATTACCAAGATAAGATTTCTTAGTAGCGGCAAGGTAAACATGCATTCCTAGGGTCTTGAGATACATACTCATCTTAAACTTTCACATATCGATGTTAGAAACATCAAATATGGGAGGGGCAAGGTAATCCATGAGTGTGTGTAAACAAGTATGTGTGCAAATGTAAATACTAGATTAGCAACCAGATCTCACTCCTAGGTGGTTAAACCTAATATCAGGAGCGTAGGCTCTGATACTAATTGAAAGTACACTTAGAGGGGGGTGAATAGGTGTAAGGCTAATCTAATGACAAATAATGCAGAATTAAAATAAATTGCAACACACTTAGTGTAACCAAAGAGTGTAGCCGAATTCCCGGTGAAGGGCTCTGGACTATCTCCTCTAAATTCCTCTAAATAAGAGTTAAGGTGCTATGTAAAGCTCTCTTGGTTTAACACAAGTATGACACACAATCAAACCCAAGCATATATACATATGAACAATATGATGCAATGCACAATGAGAGAGAGTTAAGAGATAGTGGATCAATCGCTAACAACAAGATATGTTTCGAGATTCGAGCCACTGTTCTACGTCCCTACCTTCACACAGAAGGATTTTCACTATATTGTCTACATAGGACTTCTCACACATGGAATCTCCACTGAGGATTTGGGTAATACAAACCGGGAGTATACAACTCCTCTCTCTAACAATACAACCTCTACACAAGAGGCAAGGCACAATACAAATTACCTCTACACTTAGAGGGATGGGCACTTAGTCAAACAAGATCAATCTCTCACTAGAGAGATAAGGCACTAAGCCACAACTTCACAACAATCACCTCTACACTTAGAGGGATATTAACAACCAAACACAATCTCCACAATCACCTCTCACTAGAGGGATATCACAAAGTAAAGAAGGTTTATAACTCTTGGTGGTATCAACAACCACAAACTAATTTTCCAACAAAACTAGATCCTAATAGATAGGATAGATATGATAGCTCAAGTGTGAGAAAATAAAGAGTTTGAAAATCAAAATCACAAAGAAAAATTCGTGGAAAAACTTCTAGAATAGCTATAGAAATGAAGATCAAAAGCCAATTCCCAAAAACTCTATTTTTCTTTGATTTTTCTAACCTTTTAAAACAAATAAAGATAGATCTTTATAACCCAAAAACTCTTTGAAAACTTGTTGCTAAAACACTGAGAAAGATAGAAAATTTTGCTCTTAAAATTCTTAATCAAAACAGCCTAAAGGAATGGGTTTTTATAGTCATTCCAAAAAACTAGCCGTTGGGCCAAGATAGATAGTAGAAAAAAATACTGTCGGTCGACCGCGCGGTCGACCGGCCAATGGTCATTTTTATGACCGTTGCACTTCCGGTTGACCACTCGGTCGCCGGGCCTAGAAACAGAGAGCAGTAGCTCTCTTTCGGTTGATCGGTCCACCAGCCCAGGTTATCATGCATGTTTGTGCACGTCGGTCGATCGGATCGGTCGACCGACTTCTGCAGCAGTCGACCGGACTGGTCGACCGGCAGAAGGTCAGGTCCAGCTCTTATAGGGATTAAAAACTTGACTTTTTATTTTCAATTAAATCCCATAAAATCATATAAATTTCACAAAATAAGTTCTTTTATGATCTTTGAAATACAAATATGTGTGACTAAAATTCAACACATATTATAAACTATTTGAACCATTTTTGTGATATTGAAATTTGGCTTAAATACAAAATAGGTATTTTTCAAAAACCAAACTTTGAAATGGAAATCTGATTTTTTCAAAACACATGTAAATACAAAAACATGATATTGAAACAAATTTGAAGCATATTGTATATGGATAGAATCTAATATACATATAAAGATTTATATCTATGTTTTTGACAAGAAATCCAATATCAGTTAAATCGAAAAATCAAAACCAATAAACTTTAAACTTGTGTGTGTATGTGAACTTGAGCATATCAATACTATCTAATCTTTATATAAGATCTAAACAATCTAAACTAAACAAACCGACCTCTTCTTGTAGAACTCCTTCTCCAAGCCGACTCGATCCAAACGCGATCCACCGAGCTTGACTCCAACTGAGTAGATGCGATCTTGATGCTCGAGCTCTTGAATCAACATGTGAAAGCTCCAAAATACCTTTGTTGAAGCTAATCACCTACTAATATCTTGATCAAATATCTGAAACTAAATATTACAAAATTATTAGTAAACTATATCTACATGAGTTAATCATCATCAAAACTAGAGTGAAGGGCCTCTGGGCCAATAAGAATAATAGTAGAATTATCAAGTAGACAAACGAGCATGCAAGCAAGCGTACATTCAAGTGAATTTAAACAAGCTGGAGAGAAGCTAACGTATAATACTAGATGCCATCACGTTCGGCGTGGTTACCACTTGCGTCACGACTAAACGCATATGACAGAGCGAGCATATGAACGCTGTTCTACCGTGTGTGGCGAAGTCGTGCTCATGGCGTAACTACATTCGAACAGAGTTAGCGGCAAAGCGCTGAGTACTAGATCCGCCTACCAGGCGTAGCTAAAAGACCTGATGGCCTGAACGCACTCCTCTTTCGAGAAAGTAGGTGACAAGCCCGTAAAGGCTAAAGGGTCGAAAGGCAAAGTAGATACATGCAGATGTTAGTACCAAACACACACATAACAGGTAGTAACTAAGCTATCAGTAGAGTAGTGAAATTGGAGGCTGAGTAAGACAGGAAAAAGGTCAACGAGCAGATAAGCAAACAATCAAGCAGAGCTAGAGAAGCTGGAGAGAAGCTAACGCACGACGCTATCACGCCCAGCGTAGTTACCGCTTGCGACGAAGCCACAATAATTTACAGCAATCGCTCACGGCGTAACTACACTTGGACGGAGTCAGCGATAGAACGTTGAGCACTAGGCTCACCTACCAGGCGGAGCATGAGAGCCTGGAGGCTAATCGCAACCTGAACGTTGGGTATAGAAAGCCCAGAGACTGAACACAGTCTGAAGGTTGGGTGTAGTACCTGCATGAGATGTTAGTATTGGAAGCACACATATAAACATGATAATAACTAGACTACCATGAAGTGGTGAAGCCCGGAGGCTGAGTGAAGAGCCCGGAGGCTAACAACCACGAAGGGTCGGCTATGCATGGTATAAAGCAATAAAAGAATACATCATAGGTAAGGTATATGTACAAGAAGTACACTATACTAGTACAAGCATTTGTCACAGGTATAGTACATATACAGTTTATGGCACTTGGCCTCATACAAGTACAATATACACAGTAAACATATACAGTCCCAAAAATTACATAATTTATATGAATAAAATACAATCACTTGTCGAAGCGGGGAACCCAGAAAGAGGCGAGTGTACTCGCCTAAATCTCTTTGTAAAATTGTCGTAAATCTGGAATCCCAAAAACTCGAGCATGTGCACCAATCTATTTATTAAATATATATATATAATATTTTATGAGAGAGAAAAGTTAGAGAGAGAAATAGATCTAGAGAGAAAGAGAGAGCTAGAGAAAATATTCTAGGGAGAAAAAGAAAGCTAGAGAGAAAGGATTCTAGAGAGAGAAACCAGAGAGAAATAAAATTAGAGGGAGAGAGAAACACAAGAGAGAGAGGGACGACAGGAGAGAGAGAGATGACAGGAGGTGGCAACAACCCTCTTTTTCTGCTCACGGTCTGGCTCAGCCAGGCCGTGACCCACTAGGCATGGCTATGGCTGCACAGTCAGGGGGGTGCACCAGAGGTGGCGCTGGCCGTCGCCGGTCGCCGGAGGCTTCGGTGGCACTGGCCACCCCAAGAAGAGAGGTGAAGGGTAAGGTGATGGGGTGGAGTTGGTTTTTTTTAAAGGAGGTGGAGTTGAATTTGGTGGTGGTGGAGATTTTAAGAGGAGGTGATGATGAAGATGAGGTTGGTGGTGGCTTGTGGTGGTTGGTGATAGAGTTGGTGGTGGTGTGATGGTGGAGAAGTGGTGGAAGAAAGAGATGATAGTGGTTGAGGAAGAGATAGAAGAGGTGGTGTTGGTGGTGTTGATGATGGTTGAAGCTTGGGGTGGTGGTGGCGCCAGCCGTGCGGGCCCGCCAGAGGAGGGTGGTAGTGCTGGATCAAGTGGCGGTGGTCGTTCCTTGGAGGAGAGAGGGAGTGAGCAGAAATTGAGGAGTGAGAGAGAGGGGAAGAGAAAAGGAAAAGATTTAGAGAGAAAGATTGAGATTTGAGAGAGGGGAGAGAGAGGGAATTTGAGAGGGGAAGGGAGGAGGAGGAGCTGCTCGACGATTGTGGACTGGGGAAGAAAGAAGAAGGGAAAAAAAGGAAAAAGAAAGAAGAAAGAAAGAGATTAAAAGGGGGAGATATTTTGGGGTTGGTTTTTGTGTGGTGGAGGAAAAAAAGGAAAAGATAAAGGAAAGAAAAGAAAAAGATGAGGTGGGGAAAAAGGGATAAGGAAAAAGGAAAGGAAAAAAAAAAAAGAAGGAAAATATCTGGTGAAAACTCCGAGATCTGAGAAAATCTAAATATTAATTTATTCAGTCAAAATTTGACAATTCTGGAAAGGTTCCCAAAAATATCTAAAATAGTAAATATTATATCAAAGTAAATGGTGAAATCAGATTCAAAATATTCAATCTCATTTTCAAAATAAAAATCGTGGAATCTACCGACGATACCGGTGGACATCAAAACTTCAATAAATTCAGAAAAATCCCTAAAAATGAACTAAGGTAGAAAATATGATTTTAAAAAATAATGTGAATTTTTTTTAGAAATTTAACTCCATTTGTAAATTCAAATTTTTGGAATCGACCAGCAATATCGGTCGACACCGATTTTTAAGATTTTGCACTTTAATTCAAAAAAATCTCAGAAAACTATAGAAAATCTAAAATATTAGAAAATGATGTTTGAAACTAAAATTGATCAGATCTGACTATCAAAAAGATAAAATCGAGTAATACACTAGATAGGGTCCCCGGTTCAGACTAGGGCTGATTTCGAGTCCACGAATCCGGATCCAATGCAAAACGATCACATAAATAATCATAAAATAAAAAATACGGAAAGTAAATCAAAAAATATGATCAAAAAATCTAAATATGTATCTAAGTACGTATTCTGGGAACGGGGTGTTACATTCCGTCTACCTTATAAAAGTTTCGTCCTCAAAATTTCTATAAGGAAAAATTGAACACAAGAAAGATAAGGACGAGGATTATACCAATTAAGATATGAATAACTAAGGATAATGCTCAAAACCAACTGATCAATAACTCTGGGCCTAGACGTCTTCTGCACTTTCTGCCGTATAGGACTTCTGATGATACTATAATAATACTGACCTGATGTTTGCTGATAAAAGATTAATGCCGGAACTTCAGTAGATTGACCCATCCGAATAACACGAAGCGAGCTAAATTGGTGAGATGATCATTAACACTCCTTCTGGACTGCGAGATAAAGTTGATGAGAACCATAGAAATCCATAAAAATCCATAAAATAATATAGAATCCCCACGTGGCATGAAGCTATGCTTAACGAAGAGTCTGCCGTAGAATTCTCCTACGTGTTGCATACTTATCATTACTCCGAAAGTAGACTAGAAGATAAAAATAAAGAGAATCTTGACAGAAGAGAATATGAATAGAGAAAACTGATAATATCAGGTTCAAATACTAGGAGATGATAACTCTGAAAGTCATAACCAAGAGTATAATACAACCATTTCTGAATGATAACTCGACTATAGATGAACATTTAGAATATACTCAAGCTCTCCAAGGTGGGCCTGATAGATCATCAATAATATTTTGACAAGTTGGTTCAGATGCAGCGAGAAAACCTGATTCACTAAGTTTGTGAAACACGTTAGGCGGGAGAAATCTGGAAAACGAGGCAAGGATGCTAAACTCTGACAGAACTAGTCACGAGTGAAGCCAGGACCAAGTGGGACCATTGCATAACACAACATCAGACGCTAAGCACTAGGGTGCGGCGGAGCTAACGCTCTGTAAGGCTCGCACAGAGCGAAGCTCATGCGACGAAGTTAGTGCGCAATACAACGCTAAATGCTAAGCACCGAGGTGCAGAAAAGCCCACCACTTTTCCTTTAAACTGGGTGGTTGAAGGCATTGGTTCACCAAGTTGGTTCAGGGCGGTCGGTTCACAATTCGATACAAATAATTTAGGTCTGGAATTCTTGACGAAACGGTCCAGACTTGGATCAGACCCATTACTGGGGTCTGGTCCATAGTTGAACCGCTTCTTCGTCCTTCAGCGACCTTGGGGTCGGAGAAAAGCAGATTGAAAATCATTGTTCTTAAGGGGTTCTCCACCGTTGGCCTGGCGGTTGGCTTCTCCACCTCGATTCTCAGCTTGAAGTTGAGCTCCTCCACAATGAAAATCATGATCGATGGTATCTCCTACTCCGTTCGGTAGCCCACCTTCATTCTCGCCTAGCCACTCGCCATCTCCCCAACATCTTCAGGGCGATGTCGAGAATGAATTTGAATTTGGGGATGAACTCTTTGAACGCCATCCTCTCCCAGAGGTGGATGGGGAACCCATCAATGTGAATCCAATTTGTGTATGCTGGAGAGAAAGGCAGCGCCCCTTTCTCCCCTGACCACCTCTTGAAGCGAAGGCCGAAGATACCCCCTTTGCACTTCATCATCCCAAACTCATGTGTCCTATTACCAAACTTCTGTATCCTATCAAGTGAGCTCTCCGATGGGAATTCAGCCAAGAATCCCTTCCCTATTTGCCTCAATTCCCACCCCCATGCATTGAAGTTCTCCCAAGCCTCCTTTAGTTCTTCAACAACCTTGGTGGCGGCTGACTCTCTGTGCTGAGGTCGAAACCAGTAAAGAATACAAACCATAAATCACAAACAACACACAAAAGATGGTGACCGAGATTTGACCAGATGTCGAACCAACACAAACCATAAATCACAATCTCCACCCGGTGTCACAATCGATAAACTTGCAAATGATACCGAACCAACTGGACAACGTGGAGTAGTATCACTCTCCACCAGCTGCGATAACACCATTTTGGTTTTTATTGTCTCCACATGTTGGAAACTGTAGGCTTCTCTATCGAAGCCTAATCTAATATGATATATCTGCTCGAGACAGACTTCTTGTTTTTCGGATCCCATAACCTGCACCTTTTCAAGTTTTCTTTGTATCCAAAAACACCAACTTGTTCACTTTATAGTCCAACATGTCTGTCTTGACATCACATAGGCCGGACAACCAAATACTATAAGTGAATAATGGTCAGGATTAGCTCCACTTGACCAATCTCCAATGAAATCAAACCTTGATCGCAATCATCGGTAGCTTATTCAAGAGATGACTAGCATACTCAATCGCCTTAACCAAAATAATTTATCTAGCAATGTATTAGACAACAAATATCAAACCTTCTCCAACAAGACAAGATTTATCTCTCTGGATACACCATCTTTCCTATTTGTTAAGTGATTGGTCGCTAATATTGCATATTTAGTATCATATTTTCATACTTATTTTAGAATAAAAGCCTGCATTATCCTAATTAATTGTTTAATTTATTTGCAGGCCCAATCCTTAAGGAGATGAAGAGAAATGAGCCCAAAAGCCCACCAGAATTCTGAATTAAATCAGAATTAATTCGCACACACTAAATCAGGGCAAAATCAAGAGGTTGAAACCAGTTGAGAAGAATCCTCTCAGAATTGATCGGTTAAAGCCAAGAACCCAAGGTCATTTCGTCAGAATTCGGGGCTCAAACGAAGAAACCAACAAAGGATAAAGCTAGAAGAAACTCCCAGGATGATCCACCAACATGGTGTGGCCATCTAGCCACACCCTGGCCGCGGAAACGCGGCCAAATCCGCGTTTTCGCGGCTTGGTTGGGGAGTTAGGGGAGCGTTTGCTCCCCCGATCTCCCCGGGATCCTGTTTGTTGGGTTTTTGGCCTATAAAAGGGCATTCTCTGTGCTGAAATTGGACGCAATGCAGATTAGGATTTAGCCTAGTTTTCATTTCTTGTGTTTAGTTTAGGTTTTTCTTTCTTCTTTATGTAATTTGTATGTAGCTTAGATTAGATGAAGATTCATGTAAGTAGAGAGAGAGGCTAACGTTGAGAGTGACACCGATGTACCCTCCTCCTTTTTTCCATTGTCTCTGCAAGTAATAAAGGTAAAAGCTTCTTTTTATGTTCGTATTTTGTTTTGCTTTCCTCTTCCTCTTTCTACTTTACCTTGGTTGTATTTGTTGAGTCTACAAGTGAATTCCAAAGTAAGTATAACTAAGCTACGTGAGAGCCAGAGATAGTTCATGAAGACGTTCTCCTCTTCTAAGCTCCGCATCACTTCGTTCTTGATATGCTTGACGATATAATGTGCACGGGGACTGAGCTCGAGTTTATGATCTATGCGTTGAACGCCTCCGAAGCAAAAAGGTAGAACTTGCAAAAGGTTTTCAGGTAAGTCATCAATTAAACTAGGTAAGTATTCCTTCCTTTTCTTTCCTTTCTCTCATTCTGTAAATTATATCACCACCTCTTTCAACTCTTTCTTCTCCACTCACTCCATTTGTACATAGTCGCTTTTATTGTTGTCTAATTTTTCCACCTTCTTCATCTTTCACTTTCTTCTTAACTTTAACTATAACTTTCTTTTTCATTTTTATAACATTAAAACAGAGAAGAACTTTCGCTTATTTTCATAACGATTTCAATAAAGGAACGTAAAGCTTCCATCGCAAACCCTCCTTGTGGATCACGACCCGCATGGCCACTTACTATAGCGAAGAATTGAGCACTTGCACATTTTTATTATAAGTTCTAAAATCTCGTATTTTGTGTGCAGGTTTTGCCTCAATCAAAATTTTGGCACCGTTGCCGGGGGGGGTAACATGTTTTTTATTGAAATCTGAATTTTTTTTGTAAATTTTTTAGAACTAACAAATTTTCTTCTCTGTTGCAGGTTACAGGGTAATCAAAGTAGGAAATTAATATTGCAGTGACATACAAGTGGCCTTGGGCCTCTGCTCTAGAAAGCAGAGACCAAGGGCCCTCTGAATTGCCGCGTTTTCACGGCAAAAGCCGCGGAACCGCGGCAATGAAGAGTTGACTACTAACAGCTTTTTGCAGGGCTGCTTAGTTTACAAAAATTCTAGTTTGCTGCGATTCTTTATTTCCTATATGCCATCACATAAGCCTGCTAATAATCAACAGTAAAACGTTTGTTGCAAAAGTTAAAAATTAATTAGACGTTTGCATTTTAGGCACGCGTTTTTTTTCAATTCATTTATTTTTACTGTTGAAGAGTGCTGGAGCAAGGTACGGTCGCATTGCATGTAGAATAGGATTCATCTCTTGGTTGATTTTCATTGCTTTGAGTGATTCCTATTTACATATCTTGTACACTTGCACAAAATTATTTTAAGGGCACTAACCCATAAAAAGATAAGGTAGGGATTTAATCACCCTTCCTTAGCCCAAAAATCACATTCCAAGCACTCACTAACCCAAGCCTAACTAAAATTGAGTAGACGTTGGCCCTAGGGACATCTCGGACTCAATTAGGAGATTATCCTAAGGGGGAAAAAATGTTGGAATCTGACTCCTGCAAAATCAGTGTCTAGGAAAGGGATTGAGGGCCGAAAGCCCGAAGGTTGGTGGTGTTATTTAATTAAGGAACGTCTTTGACGGAAAACCTCCCACCAACCTTGCCCTGACCTGGCTGATTAGCTTGTGGTCAAAGTCTACATTAGACCTCCCGTGGACAGTCTAATCAGTTAGGAGTCGTCTAGGTCATAGGTCTACCCTAACCTAGTTAGAAATTTTTTTTCTTTTAGTTGTTTGCTTATTTGTTTGTTTTTTGTTTGTATTCTATTGTGTGATATGGACTATAATAATAATTTTTCAACTACAATAATAATCCATATTACACACCGACTTCATTTTTGGATATTACCAACCCGGCATATCATAACTTTGACCAACCTAGTGTGTCGGATTGGTCTTATCCGAATCAATATAACCCATACCCCCAATCTAATAACTATAATTTCCATGATGATTTCAACTCTTCACCAAGTCAGTGGGGATTCACCTCTCCCGAGCATAATTTTCAACCACCTTGTCCTCCTTCTCCACCTAGTCCACAATATTTTCAAGATTCATACTCAGTTCCACCCGTCCAAAATAGGAAACCATCGATTTTGGAAATGAGTATGCGTGAGTCCAAACACAAGTCCCAAAATCTGATGGACTCACAATTTCACTACCACTTCCAAGACAATTCTTCATCTTTTCATCAAAACAATGAACATATCACCTATGAAGAGATGCTTGAATCCATGACTCAGGCTCAAAACGCTCGTAATAGTGACATAGATATGATGGTCGAATCTCTACGTTCTCACCGTTGGACCAGTTCTGATGTCACTACCCATTCTGTTAGAGCCGAAGAGTCAGGTTATTTTGGAAATCAAGATTCTATTTCAGAACAACCATTTGAACTTGCCCAAACTCCAAATTTTGAAAAAGATATTGACAATTTGGCAAGTTACTCCTTTCCTGAAATAGAACTTGAAAATGATTATGATCCTGAACCCCAAATTAGTGATTCAATTCTTCTTCCTGATTCAATAATGACTCCGGTATCTTCACCTGACTTCAATCTTTTCCCGGAGTCAACATTGGATCCTGTACCAATTCATAATAAAATTGAATCCCCCATCTTTGAGGATCATATTGAACTTGACCAATTATACAATTTTGAAAATCCTATTGACAAATTGGCAAGTTCTCAATTTTTTGATATTGAACTCAATGAGATATGTGACCTAGATTCTCAAATATGTGATCCAGTTCAACTTTCTGAATCAATATTGACTCCTGTTTTATTACCAAACTTGAATAATATTCTAGAGTCAGTTTTGATTCCATCACCTATCATCCCTGAACTGGAATCACCCATATTAGGTCACATCCCATTGTTAGAAAATACATGTGGACTTGAGTTTCAACTTCTTGACTTGGACCCGCTTCTTGAACCAATTTCGACTCCTGAACCTTTACTTGACTTAAGTCACCTTCCTGAGTCGGTATTAGTTCATGTCCTTCCTGAGTCCAAGTCAACCGTTCTATCATTTCATACTCCATTCTGGGACGAGGTGGTTGACAAATTTGACTCCGAAATCAATTATGGAATATGAAAATTAGATGGGGTTAAATATTTAATAAAGATCGTTTATGGATACATCTTTTTAATGGGTTATATTAGAGAAATTTCTGGTGGGTTCCTCCGAGACCAAAGAAAAGTTGATTGGGCCGCATTTCGTGGACCAATCAGACCACCACCGAAACCACCACCCTAAGGTAACATTTTCCTTCCCTTTCTTCTTTTCATGCATCTATGCATTAATTCATACATTAAGGACAATGCATGAGATAGGTGTGGGGGAGGGTCTAACATAGCTTAGGTTTTCTTTTTTATTAAAAATTTTTGAAAATAGAAATAATATTTTGACATATTTTTTGTAAGAAATTAAGTTAATTTTAAGGAATAAGAAAATCTAAATTCGGATTTCTTATACTTGGTCAAAAATATGATTATTTGTTTGATTTTTAGGGTTAGAAGAAAATTTGTCAAAGTAATTTAGTCTTGATCTTTCCCTTGATGAAATATGCACACTTCATACACTTACACACTTAGGGTTCAAAAACAAAGATTCTTATGCCTTATAAATATATATATATATATATATATATATATATATATATATATATATATATATATATATATATATATATATAAACAAATCTAATTATTGATTAGCTAGGTGCTTTGGCCTAAGCAAGCCTTAGTATTTATGCGAAAGATAATTAGATAAGAAAAAAATATAAACAAATCTAATTATTGATTAGCTAGGTGCTTTGGCCTAAGCAAGCCTTAGTATTTATGCAAAAGATGATTAGAAAAGTTTGAAAAAAAAAGAATATATGAAAATCCTCTGATTAAGCTGGGTATTTGTGCCTAATAAAGCATAAGTATTCACGCCTAAAAGGGGTGCATATAATAAAATCCTTAGTTTTGTGGCCTTGTTTGCTCGAGTTCTTAAGTCCTTGGGGTGTTTTCTCACCCGGTGCCCTAAGACCGTTTGGTTTAGGAGTCATCGATTAAAGGCTCGTTACATGGGCAGATTAGAAAGCCTAATAAAACTAAAGAATAATACCACAAATATATATATATATATATATATATATATATATATATATATATATATATAATATATATATAAGGCATAAGAGTTAGAGTTAATGAACCCTTAGTCAAAATTTTCACAGTCATGAGTGCATATGACTTAGGGTAAAGTAATAGACTAGATGAGAAGTACAATTTGACACCTTACTTTAATTGATAACAAATTTTTGAATAGAGACTAAGTTTAGGAATAAAAAATTCAGTTTTCCTATAACTTATAGATTGCTTAGATCTTACAATTATATTTCAAATATTTTTCTCTTTCAAAATGCCTTTCGAAAATACTAACTCTTTATTTCTCTTTCTTTATGGATTTTGTGGGTGTAATCCGCTGAAAACTCTCACGAGACAAAACTCGTCCTCTAGGGGAAACCTAGAGGTTTAACAGCTTGTTGCACATGCTCAGTGCAATCGCGTGACCTGCGAAAGTGGTCTAATAATCCTTAGTATAGTTTAGTTGTTTTGCTCGAGGACGAGCAAAAGATAGGTATGGGGGTGTGATTGGTCGCTAATATTGCATATTTAGTATCATATTTCCATACTTATTTTAGAATAAAAGCCTGCATTGTCCTAATTAATTGTTTAATTTATTTGCAGGCCCAATCCTTAAGGAAATGAAGAGAAATGAACCCAAAAGCCCACCAGAATTCTGAATTAAATCAGAATTAATTGCACACACTAAATCAGGGCAAAATCAAGAGGTTGAAACTAGTTGAGAAGAATCCTCTCAGAATCGATCGGTTAAAGCCAAGAATCCAAGGTCATTTTGTCAGAATCCGGGGCTCAAACGAAGAAACCAACAAAGGATAAAGCTAGAAGAAACTCCTAGGATGACCCACCAACAGGGTGTGGCCATCTGGCCACACCCTGGCCGCGGAAACACGGCCAAAGCCGCGTTTCCGCGGCTTGGTTGGGGAGTTTGGGGGAGCGTTTGCTCCCCCGATCTCCCGGGATCCTGATTGTTGGGTTTTTGGCCTATAAAAGGGCATTCTCTGTGCTGAAATTGGACGCAATGCAGATTAGGATTTAGCCTAGTTTTCATTTCTTGTAGTTTAGGTTTTTCTTTTCTTCTTTATGTAATTTGTATGTAGCTTAGGTTAGATGAAGATTCATGTAAGTAAGAGAGAGAGGCTAACGTTGAGAGTGACACCGATGTACCCTCCTCCTTTCTTCCATTGTCTCTGCAAGTAATAAAGGTAAAAGCTTTTTATGTTCGTATTTTGTTTTGCTTTCCTCTTCCTCTTTCTACTTTACCTTGGTTGTATTTGTTGAGTCTACAAGTGAATTCCAAAGCAAATATAACTAAGCTACGTGAGAGCTAGCGATAGTTCATGAAGACGTTCTCCTCTTCCAAGCTCCGCATCACTTGTTCTTGATATGCTTGACGATATAATGTGCACGGGGACTGAGCTCGAGTTTATGATCTATGCGTTGAACGCCTCCGAAGCAAAAAGGTAGAACTTGCAAAAGGTTTCAGGTAAGTCATCAATTAAACTAGGTAAGTATTCCTTTCTTTTCTTTCCTTTCTCTCATTTCTGTAAATTATATCACCACCTCTTCCAACTCTTTCTTCTCCACTCACTCCATTTGTACATAGTCGCTTTTATTGTTTTCTGATTTTTTCACCTTCTTCATCTTTCACTTTCTTCTTAACTTTAACTATAACTTTCTTTTTCATTTTTATAACATTAAAACAGAGAAGAACTTTTGCTTATTTTCATAACGATTTCAATAAAGAAATGTAAAGCTTCAATCGCAAACCCTCCTTGTGGATCACGACCCGCATGGCCACTTGCTATAGCGGAAGAATTGAGCACTTGCACATTTTTATTATAAGTTCTAAAATCTCGTATTTTGTGTGCAGGTTTTGCCTCAATCATTAAGTAGTTACAATATCATTATTCTGGCCAAATTGCATGAAAGAATTCTTGTACTTTTTAACATGATCCTACCAGAACACCTTGATCTTCCTACCTATTTGATTTTCCATCAGCTTCTTTCACTTTACCAACAACTCTAGGACTTCAACTATTTGTCTCATAGGGTACCCAATAACGTCTAGAATAATCATTTATAATAGAGATAAAGTATCGATGGCCTCTAAGTGATGCAGTCTTGGTAGGATTCTAAATATCCACGTGAACCAACTCAAGAAGACCATGCAAAATGGTGAGTAATGGTGCCTAATTTCATCTTTTTTTTGTCCAAAAAACAACTATCACATGATTTCAAATCACAAGTTATGCACTAACCAATGCTTGATCTAACTCAAGGTAACTAGTCTGAACCCTTTATGCTATAATCTGGTAGAATCACCATCCAACTGTTCTGAAGACACCAATCCAGTAACTGCGCTGTCCATTAAGCAGTACACTTTATTAGATCTAATGCCGTTCAAAATAACCAATGGGCCACTAGACATCTTGAGAATGTCTTCTTCAAGAGTCTCTCTGAGGCTCTCCACTTCTAAATCTCCTATTGAGATCAAGTTCTTCATCATACGAGGAATATATCTTACATCCTTCAACTCTCTTATTGTCCCATCATATATCTTGATACAAAATGTACTTTTACCAACCATTAAAATTCAATAACGAAAAACTTACAAAACGAAGAGTTGAGGAGTAAAATTACAAATAATTCTTTAAAGAAAAAGAAAATTACAAATAGATCTCCTCTGAGATTTTTGCTGAAGTGTGCCGATGGTAGTCTGATCAACGCGCAACCACTTTATCCCGTTGACGATGCGATCGATCGATCTTCGAACACTACTGCTTGGAATTTTCTTCTCACCTGATTCAGGAGATTCCTTGAGAGAAGATCTTAGGGTATTAGCACCCTGAATTGATCCTTGTAGTATTAGAGAAGTGATTCTCTAAATTCTTGAAAGTGAGAGAGTAGATCTCTTTTTAGCTTAAGCTTTAAGCTACCAAAGTAGTTCAAAAAGCCTCTTGGACTTGAATTTCTTCAAGACCCTGAGCCTAGTGATTGAGTTTTTACCTGTGCAACAAAATAAAGAATGTTAGATTTAGAACAAGTTGTGCAAGGTTCTCAATTCGAATCCGCGGTAGCAGTGGCTATTCGGGTCGTGATCCTCAGGGAGGGACTAGCGATGGAAGCTTTGTCAATAAGTTATCTCTAAAGTTTTCATTATTTTAATGTTAAGTTAGAAAAAAAGAAGATGGAGAAGAAGAAGTGATATTTACAATGGAAGTGAAGAAAAGAAATTGAGAATATGGTAGTGTGAGATCTAAACTAAAGAAACTATAACACGTACAAACCTCTTCTACCTTGCTTACCTTTGATCTGTTCGCGACGACTTACCTTGTCTTGGAAGGCGTGCAAGTATGGCGTATAGGATCATCCACCTTCGCTACCTACACTATGAAAAGAAAAGACAATCTAAAGAAGGATTGTTCATCTCCATAGGCCATCAAGTGCTCTTCTTTGGCTAGGCAGTCTCGAAGCAATCAGATCTCATGGTTACAAAACATTAGAGAGCAATAACAGAAGTAAACAAGAATAGAGAAAACAAGAAGAAAACAAATAATAAAAAAAAACGAACCTCGATTCGATTTATTTAACAATGACGGAAAAGCAAAACTTACACCGATTGTCACCTTCAGTACAAGTAGATCTCCTTCCTCCATGAGAACATCATCTCCTCTCAGTTTACAAAAAGGAAAAATAGAAATTACAAAAGAGAAAAGAAAAATCTAAACTAGAAGAAGAAAGCCTAAAACCCTAGATTTGGCCCTCTGGCTCTGCCTCTGGACGCCCTTCTCGGTTGCACTGCAGGGGTATTTATAGGTGCAGAAAGAGGTAGAGTCCCAACACAACTCTCATACGAAAACAGCTGGCCAGATGCGTCAAGATTGTTGCGGAAACGCGGCTTGGGCCCACGTTTTCGCGGCCTTATGGTGGCGGCTGGTCACGCGCTTTCGCGCGTGGCCTCTCCTGGTCCGTCCATCTGGGCTTTTGCTTCTAGAAATTTGATCCTAGCTCTTTATCTTGGGATTTAGATATAACTTGGGAAGCAAGTTACCTAGATCCCAAATCTTTTTCATGAATTTCCTTCTCTTCTTTTAGCTTTTATCCTCATCCCTCAAGTGTTTAGGATTGAATAAAAGTCTATCCTTCCCTCTTCTTTTAATATTTGCAACTTTGGCCCTTGTGCATTTGCAATTTTGACAATTAATATTTGCACTTTTGCACTTGGGCTTGAATATGGGCTTTTGGGCTTCTTTTAGGCTTTATTTATTATTAAAATAAGAACTCAAGGCCTGCACACAATAAATCATAAAATATTAGTAAATGTGCAGAATTATATGAATAAATATGAAAATGTGATGGTAAATGTCATGATAAAAATGCACTTTTCACTACCAATCACCTAGCTTACTAAGGGGCTATTTATAGGCTCAATGGAGTTATGATTCTCTTAATTGTCTCCTCTTAATGAGGGATCATGGGTGTAACTACCCATTAACTCCCCCCCACTAACTTAGTGGGGTGGTTACTCTCCTCAGGTGAAGCTGTAAAGAAAGCTTTAAGAGAAGCTAGAATTAGCTTGAGGAGAAGCTAGAATTAGCTTCAGGCGAAGTTGTAAGTTAGCTTTCTGTCTATGAAGAGCTTCATATGAAGCTATCAAAAAAGCTTCGGGTGAAGCTATAATTAGCCTCGAGAGAATCTAGAATTAGCTTCAGGCGAAACTGCAGGAGAAGCTATAATTAGCCTCAGGAGAAGCAAGAATTAGCTTCAGGCGAAACTGTAAGTTAGCTCTTTATAAAGCTATGAAGAGCTTCATGTGAATCTATCAAAAAATCTTCAGGAGAAGTTATAATTAGCCTTAAGAAAAGCTATAATTAGCTTCAGGCGAAGCTATAAGTTAGCTCTCTGCAAAGGTATGAAGAGCTTCATGCGAAGTTATCAAGAAAACTTCAGGAGAAGTTATAATTAGCTTTGGGCGAAATAAGAGTTAGCTTTAGGCAAAGCTGTAAGTTAGCTCTCTGCAGAGCTATGAAGAGCTTCATGCGAATTTATCAAGAAAGTTTCAGAAGAAACTATAGCCTCGAGAGAAACTAGAATTAGCTTCAGGTGAAACTGTAAGTTAGCTCTCTGTAGAGCTATGAAGAGCTTCATGCGAAGCTATCAAGAAAGCTTCAGGAGAAGTTATAATTAGCCTTGGGAGAAGCTAGAATTAGCTTCAGGCGAAGATGTAAGTTAGCTCTCTGCAGGGCTATGAAGAGCTTCATGTGAAGCTATCAAGAAAGCTTCAGGAGAAGCTATAATTAGCCTCGGGAGAAGCTAGAATTAACTTCAGGAGAAGCTGCAATTTAGCTCTCTATAGAGCTATGAAGAGCTTCAAGTGAAGCTATACAAACTTAGCCTCTCAGGCGAGGCTATCCCCTTGGGCTCATGCGAGGCTAAGTGTTGAGCTAACTTAGCATCTTGAGCCTGCTTAGGTCTCTTCAAAGGTAATATTGGCTTACTGTCTGCTTCACTAGATCAGTAGAGTCCAAGTCGCTGCTTTGTCCCTCAGGGATGGGCAAAAACTGGTCGTCAGCTTGTCTACGACTTGCCTTTTGTAAATCTCGACAAGTCAGACATCGTCCAGACCGGTTGAAGATCTATCTGAGAGTTTATCTTTTTAGAGTGTCAACAAAATCCCCTTCAAAATTTTCATAAATCCACAATGGGATGGTTCAGATTTTGAAGTACTTTGAATTGCCTCGTGTGTTCAAAAGGGTAAGCGTTCAACAAGTAGAAATCCCCAAAGAAATTAGAACTGTGACTGAAAATTATTTAGAGGTTAGGAATATGATAAAATCAGTTTGAGTATGAGAATTCACTGGGGATAAAGGGGAGCAGATCTAGAAATCCATTTGTTCAGAGGTAATATGGACATAACAGGTTCGGAATTGCCAGAAAAGAGGGTTCGTTGTTCAGAAACGATAAACTAGACAAAATAGCGAGAAGCGTCCCTACCGGACTAGAAAGTTAGATCTGGATATCCGTCAATTCAGAGGTGACGAACTGGACATAACTAATTAGGAATCACCAGACATGAAGCCTTGTCATTCAGAGATGACGAATTAGACATAACAACGAAGAAAGGTGATATAGATATTCGTCGGTTCGGAGGTGACGAACTGAACATAACTGATCAAAAATTATCACACTCAGAGTGTTTACTATTCAGAGGTGACGAACTGGACATAACAGTAAACAAAAAGGTGAGACTTGACTATCTGTCAGTTCAGAGGTGATGAACTGGATATGACCGATTGAGAAGCCACCAAGCTCAAAATTTTGTCATTTAAAGGTAATGATCTGGACAAGATGATAAAATAGAGATGAAATCGATTTTAGGGACCCATCTATTAGAGGTGATAAATGGACATGATAGATTAAGACACACTAAAGTCCGAATTCGCTGCCAGAGATAGTCGCATTAACTTAGCAGCTAGCCCACTAGGGACTACAGGGGTGAATTGGATCTGGGCACCCGTCGGTTCAGTGATAATATGGATATGACCAACTAAGAGACACCAGGCTCACAATTCGCGGTTCAGAGGTAGTCGTATTAACTTAATAGTAAGAACTCTCGGCCCAAGCGGGAAAGGAGAATAAGGTTATGGACTCGTCTATTCAGAAGTGATAAACGGAACATGACAGTTAGAGTACCATAAAAGGGGAGAGAATATAGACATAACCGATTGGGAGTTACTAGACTCAAAACCCTGCCGTTCAGAGGTGGCGAACTGGACATAACGGCAAAGAAGTAGTCCCTACCGGACTGGACAATGAGACTTGATTATCTGTCGGTTCAGAGATAACATGGATATAACCGATTGAGAAATCACCAAGCTCAGGATTTCTACCGTTCAGAGGTGATAAGTTGGACATAATGGTAAAAGAAATAACTCTGCTGGGGGAAATAGGACTTGATCATAAACTCCATAGGAAATTAGAGATTTCCTTCGGAAATCATTTGGAAGAAATTGTCAGAGGTATATCGTTTACGTGACAACCAGGAAAGTCTACTGGGGACTAAAAAGGGAATAATAGACTTTGAGGGGAGTACTAGTTCAGCCTTAGACAAAAGGAGATTAGCCTTCCTGATCATCTCCTTGGCCTTTTCAATTTTATCTTTAGCGTCAAGAAGAGCACTGCTAGAAGCGTCTATGGCATCCCCGAGCTCTACTTTTCTTGTCTCTAAAGATTTTAAATCAGAAGAAATTGCCTTAGTAGGTTCCTGATATGAGGGCAGACCGTGATACAAGGCCTCCAGCTCAGCAGCATCCGCCGCGGTCGAAGTACTTGCTTCACCCCCGGTCCCCTCACGAAGATTGGTTGGCTCCCTCGAAGTCGATGCACCAAGGGGTGGAACACCTGTAACAAGATTTTGTTTAAGCAAGGCGTAATGAATATCAGAAGAAAATTACTCACGAAAGATTAAAATGCTACCAAAAGATGGTATCATCTCAACTGCCTTGGCCGCAGTCTCTTCCTGAAGTCCTTCAATAACGACTTCAGTCCTCTCAGGATCCATAGGAAAGTCTTTGGCAGAGTCAACACGGACGGCCAGCCCGCCTTCACTTGCCGAACCCTCTGTGGTCCACCCAAAAGAGCTAGAAGCTACGGGACTTCCTTTTGAAGTCCCAGCACCCGAAAGACCTACATCGGCTGCATCACCTCCAGACTCTTCCGAGATGGCAAAATAGCCAGCCTCATCGCCTTTCTATAAGTGAACAGGGGATCATAATGCTTCCCCTGTTCTCTGGCAGCCTCAGCTCTCGGGTCTCTCACCGCCTTAGTTCCTGAATCATGAAGTAAACAATGAGCTGTCTGGAATACATAAGAGTGTATTATAAGAACGGAGTTGATCATACCCGGGTCCGGAGCAGCTTTACCAGCGGTCTGCCTACGAGCCGATAGCTTAAGGACTAATGGAGCAGGAGGAGCAGGCACTACAGATGATTCGCCCTCTGCAATAATAGTAGGAGTGCAGCGACGAGACTTCTTCACTACCCTCTTCCTACGAGATCCACCTTCCCGCTTTCGCTTGAAGTGGACGTCAGGATCTTCTTCCTCCACTTCTTCCACGTCAACATGTTCCGTGGGGGCTGTACCTACCCCACCAGAAGCAGCTGCTAGAGCCTTAGCACTTGTATCCGCTTCAAAGTAAGGGCTTCCTGCATCCGAGGCTTCGTTATCATCAACAATAATGAATTCCCCGAGGCCTGGAACGCGGACCCTCTTACCCTCGCTCTTCTCAGTGACCTTCCACTTCGGCCGCTGAGAGATCAACTTCACACGAAAAGAATTAATAGAAAATCTAGTGGGTGTGGAGTTCGAGGTTCTATACCACTGGCAGAATCCCAGGGTCGTCAGAAGGTTAGGAGTCCTTAGCGGCATGCACAGTCACGCCTCAGTACAGCCAGCAATGAAGAACCGCCAGGCACGAGCTCCATCGATGAGGCTCCCCATAAAGGCCAAACTGCTGTTTGGATTGCCTACATACAGTTGGTCATATCCAAACTGACGGGCAAACCGACTCGGAACATTGGGCTCCAGGTAACAGGTGTCCTATTTCTATACAACAAGTGAGATGGCCGGATGCTAACCAGCCATTCGAAGACTCCCCGACTCAATGACGTCTGCCCTTCCCCTACATCCTTGAATTCTTCACCATAGTCTGCATCGCGAATGTAGGAAAAGCATCAGAAAAGGCTATAGATGTCATGACGGTACAGTAGTTTACGGGCCGCAGCCACATAAGTCCGTGACCACGAACACCCCTCGAATCGACGGAGAAGCGCCATGCGAACACCTTCTGGGGGCTCCTCTCTAGCTTGGATAATGGAGGGGCAGTGAAGGGCGAACCATACCATCAGATAAGTATATGGAAAACCAATTCTGGGGTTTGGTCGTCGAGAGGCAAGATAGTCCCCTTTCCCCACTTCGTTGTTGGTGGCCTACAGAAAGCCTTCGTCAATGCACGAAGGCCTCTTTGAATACGACACACCATGGCTAGAAGAAGTCCAAGAGAATGACCATGGACTAGACGAACAGCAGGCAATAAGACAGTCGGATGAATGACATCACCAGACGAAGATGGCACCACACATCTCTTCAACCAAACCATTAAAAAGCCAGCCAGAAGTGCCTTCCGGGACGTCGGCCGACGAGCCTGGTGGTGGAAACTCCGAAGAATATCACCTTTTTCATAGGGTTCGTCATCTTCTTCCAGAATCAAATCCCCTTGGGAGTGCTCTTGCATCCGGCGAAAGATGTCTTCATCTGCAACTCCACAGTGAGCCGCTTCAGGAGTACCTTCCAGGTCGGGAAACAAATAATTCCCCCAGCTCCTCAAACTGCATGAAGCTCCCTTACGGCTCTCATGCATGCTGGAGCAAATATAAAGGTGGCACATCAACTCCCGGTAAGTCTCAAACAAGGCGGGCTCCTGCTTCTCCAGAAGTGCCAATTCTGCCTCGCACGGGAAATATTCTTCATATGGGAGAGACCCCAAAGGCAAAGCAGAGACTTCCCACATCTCGTGTAAAGCAATGCCCAATTCGCCAACAGGGGTGAAGAAGGTCCCTGTAGCCGGGCAGTACAACTCAAAGATGGCGTAAAAGTTCACTACACTCATCTGAATGCCATAACAGGTCGCTCTAACGGCCTCGTAGAGTCCCAGCCTCTCTAGATCTTCTTCAAAATGGGCAAGGACATATAGAGTCAAGTCCCTCCACCACGCCTTGGGAGGATGAATTCACCCCAGGGTCCTGAAATCAGTGGCCAGATAATTGCCATGAACCTTAAAGAACTGATTTCCAAAAGTCTGAGCCACAGCGGGATTTTCTCCCACTGGGATGTCTGGAAGTACATTCCCAGGGTGGAGACCAATATGCAGCGTGGAGGACCCATCCTTGTATAACCAGGGGACGGAGCTATCAACTTTCCCACGTGAATGGAGTCAGTAGTCCGAGTCACTTGCCACTGCATCTTCCGAGCCCTCGTCACACATTGAAAGAAGGACAAGGGAAAATGCCGCTTGCTAGATGGGAGATAGTACTTCTCATCATCCAATTTGAAAATCCACTGCCCCTCTCCGGCTAGCAGCTGGTGATCGTTGTCTGGTGCTGCATCTCCAAACATGAAGCCGGGCTTCCGATAGATTCTTTGGTCAGAATTTTCAAGGGGAGCAGTAGTTAAGATGCTTCTCATGGTACACTGATCCTCAGCATGAATAAGTGCATCCTGACCAGGAGTGCTCCGCTCGCTGAATAATGAAGCCTACCCTTAGAACTGCAGGCTGACATTGCCGTCCAGCCCCTTGGCTGTTCCAAAGAGACTGTTCAGAGGAACAGGAGTATAGTGCACTGAAAAATAAGGAGAAACTATGATTAGTTCATCGGCTGAAGGAGAGCTAAAACAAGAATGTAATTTTTGTTAAGGTATAGCTTCGCTCTCCGAGCGAAGTTGGCCTAACAATAGCTTCACCCCGAAGCTCAGCTTCGCAGCAGCAGCTTAACTCCACACTCCACGTGAAGGCAGGATGCAGAAAAGTATCTAAGTATTAGCTTCGCTCTAAAAGCTTGGCCTCAACGCGAAGGAGCCCCAAGAGCTAACTTCGCCAGAAGAATACTGCTGCTTAAAAATTATTTCAAAGGCATTAAGGTCCTTTTTCAACCGCGCTTCTAAGGCTAACTTTGCATCCTGTCATCCAACAGGATGTGAACCGCCTAAGGGATAGCTTCGCATAGAAGCTTGGAGAAGAAACCCCTTCGGGTCTTAGATTCCCAATCAAGAAATCAAGGGAAATTAAGGGACTTGAACTCCCTGAGATCACTGGATCACAATGGATCGTTCTAGATTCATTATGAGATAGCCGAAAGATTTGCTTCAAGAAGAGATGAAAATCTCTGAACAAAAGGGAAAAATCCCTACCCGCGATGGGTCGTTCGATGATCGGAGGAGGAGGAGAGGGTCCCTCCGTCGTAGAGGTTACTACCTCTTTTCCTACTCGTCTTTTGGGAGCCATTGGAGAACTGAAGAAGTTCTTGAAATTCCAAACGTAGGAAAAAGAAGAAGAAGAGATTTGCAGTTCTCTGAAAATTCAAAGAGAAGTGGTGCCTTCTCTTTCAGCCCGATCAGGCTTTTATAGGCTAATGATTGCCTAAAACTCCTCCTCCTCAAAAGGAGCAGAGGCAGTCGTTTCAAGTTAATTTGAAATGGCGCCTAAAGCGTCTTCCCAAGAAGCGTTACTTCAGCCCCGCTAAGGGCTAACTCCGCCGTGAGTCCAGTGTTGACTTAGCGCGACGCTTGAATAGTTTCGCTGAGATATATGTCTTAGCTCCGCTAAAAGCACATCTCTAGCTTCGGTGAAATTCCGTGCTAGCTTTGCCAGAAACTGGCTCCTGATTTATTTGGAAATGTCTTCAGCTTCGTCAGAAGTTTAGCTCGGCTAAGAGTTCTCATTTCCTCTTAGGGAAAAGGCTTACCAAAGCTAGTCCACTCCAAGTGTTCTCGGATCAAAAAGGAGGGAAACAAAGCAGATAAACAGCAGAAAATAAACATTTTATTTGATTCAAAAGGGAAGATACATTGACGCTACATCAAAGGTGATCTTTCGTACAACCGAATCATTGCTCCAAAGGCATACAAGTTGTCCTTTCTACTTCCAAGGTGATAAGCCAAACCAACTGGATACGAAAGGCCTTCCTCCTGCACTAGGCCATAATCCTTCGCATAATGGCAAATTTTGTCATCAAGAAGCTGGATCTTCTTTGATGAAAATTGGCAAAGGACCGGTTGCCACCAGAAAGCCGGATCTTCTTTGATGAAAATTGGCAAAGGAAGGATCCGAGACCTTACAGGTGACGTCCGCTTGCCCGAGGTGGATCATCTCGGATAAGCGACTACCAGCCCCTTCTCGAAGTGGATCATCTCGGATAAGAGACTGCCAACCTCTTATGGGAACACGCATCAGCTGCTCCAGTTTGTTCCTCCTGCTTAGGATTAAAGTTTCAACTGGAAGATCAAGAGGTAAATCTCTGGTCTCTTTCAAAAGACTGGCAGGCATAGTTCACTGCAATACAAACTGGAAACAAGTTAGCATTAAATCAAAGAGAAAGCTGCGAAGACGAAGTGCTAAGTCAAATTCTTTGGGCGAAACAATTTATATCCAATCCAGTTGCGCTTTAAGGATGGATTTCAGTTAAGCAGAAGATAGCCTCACTTGCACAGTGATGATGGGCTAGCTCAGCATAAGCCAAGTTTTAGCTCCGCCTAAGGCAGTTAGGCTGGAGAAGCCGCAAAAAAGGACCAAGTCCTAGCCTCACCTATATGGCTAAGCCAGACTGATCCGAAGGGACGCAGTCTTAACCCCACCTATGTGGCAAAATTGGCTCAACCTTGAAGCGACTAAGTCCCAATCCTTGCCTATGTGGTGAACTTAACTGGCAGATTCAACAGATCAAGGCCAGTCAGATACAAAATGAAGAACAAGGAAATCAATCCCTGAGGTAGCTAATAAAGCTAAATTAAGGGAGATAAACTCTCTAAAGTCACTAGTCTATTGGTAAAGTCTCTGGATGACCGAGACTCACCAGTTCTTGGCCGGTTAATGACCAGAGTGGACACCCCCACTATTTCAGAGATCTGAGTATCCTTCTTTGAACAACTCGGAGGTCATGAATGGACTATTTTCTTGAAGATGACTTCAAGTGTCCTATTTATAGGCCTGATCGCACCACCGCTGCTTCAAGCCTAGAAGCGCGAGCGAATTTAAGGCATTCAAGTACTGAGCCTTGAGAAAGGGAATAATCTCCCTCGAAAATGCGCGCAGAAGCAATGATCTTCCTCATTAATGCAAGAGAGGTTATTCTAACCTCAAAAAAGGAGCAATCCTTCTCGAAACTAGCCAAAAGGCAGTTGGCCTCAAGAAAGGAACGACGTTCCAAGACCAATTTGAAGCGAATCTACTCTAGGAGGCTTGAACGCGAAGCCACCCAGACGCGAAACTACCCAAAATTGCGAATCTACACGATTCCTCGGCGAACTTATTCCAATCTGGAAGCAGGATTAAAAGCAAAGCTGAACTCAACCACCATGGCGACGTTCGTACTTCACATACCATCAATCAAAGCAATTCAAAGTATTTCGAAGTCTGAACCATTCCATTGTAGACTTTCGAAAACTTTGAAGGGGGTCTTGTTGACACTCTAAAAAAGACAAGATTCCTGACTGGTCTGAACAATGTCTAACTTATTGACATTTATAAAAGACAAGTGGTAGACAAGCTGACGACCAGTTTTTACCCATCTCGAGGGACAAATCAGCAACTTGGACTCTACTGATCCAGTGAAGCAGATAGTGAGCCCAGATTGTCTTTGAAGAGACCTAAGTAGGTCTAAGATGCTAAGTTAGCTTAACACTTAGCATCACATAAGCCCAAGGGGATAGCCTCACTGAGGGGCTAAGTTTGTCCAACTTCGCCTTGAAACCGTTCAAAGCTCTATCAGGGAGCTAACTTACAGCTTCGCTTGAAGTGCTCAGTTAACTCCGCGGAGAGTTAGCTTCGCTCGAAGCCACATGCAATCGCGCAGAAGGATGGTCGGTAGCTTCGCCACAGATGTTTATCCAGCTCCGCTGAAGAGCTTTCTTCTGACTTTGTCAGATGCTCCTTCTAGCTCCGCTGTGAGCTCGTTGCGGCAGCTCCGCTGCGGGTCTTTTATGATCACCTTTGACCAATCAAATCTCTAGATGAGATCAAATCTATTCAAGATCAAATCTAATTGAGATCAAATCTGAGATCAAATTTGGTAGTTGTTTACCATAATCTCTTAACTCTCCTAAAATAAGTAAGAAGATCAGGGGAGATCTTTCAGTTACTTGAAAAGAATCAAAACAGATCAGGAGATCGATGCTACCTGCTATTCCTAACTTCGCAGAAGTTGATTCTAGCCTCACGGCAAGGCTACTTTCCAGATTTAAACAGATTGACTCAATCTGTTTTCAGATTTTCAAGGGACAATTATACTCCTGCTCTCCCTATAAATAGCCCACTAGAGGTGTACGAAGACACACGCACAGAAAGAGAGAGGCTGAAAAATAGAGAGAGACGGCTAAACAGAGACTTATTCTCTTGCTTCAAAGAATTCAGAGAACTACTTCTCTAATCAGGGTGCTAATACCCATGATCTTCCTCCCTCTCAAGAAATCTCTGGAACCAGGCGAGAAGAAATTCCCAAGTGGAGGAAGTTTGAGAAGTAAAAAGAGGGTTCTACCAACCTTCTGTTCTCTGATTCCCCAAACCAAGCGAGAAGAGAATCCCATCGATCGCGTCGTCAAAGGGACAAAGTGGTCGCGCGCTGGCTAGACTCCTATCGACACACTTCTCCAGAATCTCAGAAGAGATCTACTTGTAATCTTTTTATTGCAAAAGAATTACTTGTAATTTAGCTCCTCGACCCCTTTTTGTAAGATTTCACCCTTTGCAAAATCAATGGAAAACAGCTCCGTGGCGAGCTTTACCAGGTCATCGATTGACCGTTTCATGCAGAGGATTAATAGGTGAATCCCACTAATTTAGTGGGATTAACGTCACTTTAAGTGGGCGATTACACCTGCCCACTTTGTCCAACATTAAGTGGAGATAATTAAGCCACAACGGCAGAGAAGCGTTCGCACGAACTCTCTAGCTTCGCCGGAAGCTCGCAAGTAGCTTCGCCGCAAGGTCGTTTGTAGCCTCGCGTGAAGCTAAAGACTGATTCAGCCTTGCTGAATTTAAGGGAGCGGTTACACCCCATTTTTGGCTATAAATAGTCTTTTGCTGGATAGAAGCAGGGACAAAGAGAGACATACGCACAGAGAGGAACAAAAGGATATCGGGCTAGAGAGAAGATTGTCTGAAAGAGATTCAATCAGAGATTCTTTCAGATAATAGTCTCTTATTCTCTGGCTTCCAGCTATTGGATTTCCAGAACCAAATGAGAAGGGAATCCTAGGAGGGAGGCAGCTTGACCATTTGACCGATTGCATCATCAAGGGATAAAGTGATCGCGCGCTGATCAGATTCCTACCGGCACACTTTCTCAGAAATCTCAGAGGAGATCTACTTGTAGTCTTTCTTTCTTTAAAGAAGTACTTGTAATTTCACTCCTCGATCTCTTTTGTAATTTTTTCCCACGAACTTATTTTCAATGGAAAACAGTGACTGCCAGGGATCTGCAATCATGAATCTTACGCCGATGGGGGAGAAAGGCCCTATCATCTCCTCAGTTCCCCCTCTGAGCCCCCTTAAAGGCGGGGAGTGCCTCCTTAATTGCTCACTAACCGCCTCCCTTTCTGGCCTTAATGGTTACGAGGTCCCCAGACCTGCTCCTAGCCTTGCGTACCTCTCGTGCCACTGTGTCCCTCCCTGAGCGTCACCTTTAAAGCTCTCCACCCACCTCCTTGTTGGAATATCAAATAAAAATGTCTTTTATGACATTAATTTTGAAAGTAGAAAAGACACCATAAGGTGAAGAAATGAAGAGACATCATCATCAATTAGGAAAAATGAAGAGTCATCATCAATTGAAGAAATGAAGAGTCATCATCATCAATTAGAAGAAATGTAGAGTCATCATCAATTGAAAGAAATGAAGAGTCATCATCATCAATTAGAAGGAATGAAGAGTCGTCATCAATTTGGAGAAATGAAGAGTCACCATGAATTAGAGATGTTAAAAAGTAATATATGCATTATTGTTATTTGTTTATGATATTAAAGTAGATAGTCGGTATTCTTTTAAGTTTTTTCCTTTGAAGTCGATAAAAGGCTAGCGTACCTCTTTGTTTTTTCAAGCAAGCAAGAAAGAAAAGTTGAATAAGATCCATTTTCACTTAAAATTTTAGATTATAGTATATTAATCCGTAGACTAGTATACAACAATTGGTATCAGAGCCAATTTAATTTCTTTTCTATTTCCTCTTCTCCTCATGGCCTCCACCAACAATCTCATCAATCCACAAGTTCTCAAGTTATTGAAAGATAACTATGAGAGTTGGTCAAATCAGATGAAAACTCTATTTGATTCTCAAGAGTTGTGAGAGCTAATCTTTGATGGGTTCAAGAAACCCACACCAGAGGTAAAAGCCGCCTACACCACCGAAGAGAAGAAGGCTCTTAGAGAGCAAAAAAAGAAGGATAGTAAGGCTCATTTTCTACTCTATGAAGGGTTGGATGAGTCTACCTTCGAGAGAGTTGCTGAAGTAACGACGAGCAATGAAGCATGGGAAATCTTTGCTACCATCTACAAAGGAGTCGAGCAGGTGAAGTGAATTCGCCTCCAAACTTTGAGGGACGATTGATCGGGGGAAAATCGTGTACAAAAAGTATATGTTTTGAAATCACGAATTAAAAGTGTGTGTATTGACTTCCTCGATACTTCTGTTATAGCATAGAGGCTAAATGGGTCGAATCTATAGGGACAGAAAGTGATAGAAGCTTTACCGGTATGTTCATGTATGTGTTAATGATTTTTCTATGTTTAAAGAATGAAAAGAAAAGAAAACAAAGAATGAAAAGAGAAGAGTACGGTGAAACATGAAGAAGTGGGAAATATAGAAAAGATGGTTTTTGTGATTTTTGACATATTTCTAAAATAAAGTAAAAAGATAAAGAAAATTCATAGCTATTAACTACTAATGGCTCCACTAACCATGCTGACCTCTTAGTGATAGTTGTCTCACATGTATCCTTGGTCATCACTAGTCCTTAATTCAAGAGCATTTCAAAGTATAACTCATATGTTTAACTCATCACATTCAAACTCAACAAACAAGTGTAAGCTACACTTAAACCATCAAAACTAAACAAGAGTAAGCATGAAGTAAAGTAATGTTAGCATGTTAGAGAGTTAGGATGTTAGAGTGTTAGAATCTATCATCATGAGCCATCAGTGACTCTTGCAAGAGTAAGACCAAGTAGAAGATATTAGATTCATGTGGATTATCAAGTAAGAAGTTAGCAAGTTAGTGGTTAGTAGTTAATTGCCACGAGAGAAAATTAGCTAAGCATGTAAGAGGAGTTAGAGAGCAGAAAATAAAGAGAGATAAAGAGAGAACCTTTCATAGATTGTCACCTTCCATTGCAAGAACTCTTACTTTTCACGCATATACCACTCTCTTTCCTATTACAAGATCTACAAGAAATAGAAAATAAAAAGAGGAAGAAGAAGAACAACTAACCTAAGCTATCCTAAAACTACATGGAGAGAGAAAACCCTAAAACTATCCTAAAAACTACTCAAAACTCCTCCCTCCGGTGCTCTGGACATCCCAGGCTATTTATAGGCGAAATAGGGCACCAGGGAGCCTGTACGGAGCCACACGTCAAATCTTGGCGCGGCTCCACAACATTGCCACAGAAATGCGGCAATTACCACATTTCCACAGCAAACCTAGGGTGGGGCGCGCGGCGCACTGCCCGCTTGTCCCCATGTCGGCTATACCTCTTAGTTTCTGAATTTCGACCCCCAATTTTGACGAAATCACCCTCCAAAGTCAATAGCTATTCTTGTAGGCTTTTAATCACCAATTAAATAAGATTTTGGGCTTCTTTATCGTTTCATGTCATGGACCTAGAAACATGCAAGAGAGGTGTTATTAACAGAATTTAATATTAAATAAATATGAAGATGTGGTATGAATATGCAATTTTAGAGACTAATTACACCCCACACTTATCTTTTGCTCTTCCCGAGCAAAACAAAAAATTAAGAAAATTATTACACCACTTTCGCAGGAGACGCGATTGCACTGAGCGTGTGCAACAAGCCGTTAAATCTCTAGGTTTCCCCCAGAGAAGGTTTGTCTTCTGAGGATTTTCAGTGAATTACACCCACAAAATCCATAAAGAATGAAATCAAATGTTAGTATTTTGAAAACACATTTTGAAATAGAGAAAAATATTAAAATATTTTTGCGAAAATTTAAGTGATCCAAGTCATAAATTAACCAGAAATTATTCTTTCTTAAACTAAGTCAAAATGTAAAATCTTGTTATAAATTAAATACAAGAATTTAAAATTGAATTGATTCTTTGATCTTTCATAAAACTATTAGAACATATACACTTTGTGGATAGTGAAGATTTTTGGGATATCGACTCAAATTTTAATATCATTTATTTATATTATTATTTTCTTCTCTTAGTTTTCTTAGGCTTTCTACCTTACCCGGGTAGTGAGCCTTTAGCCGGTGACTCACAAACCAGATAGTTTTAGGGCATCAGATGAGAAACATCCCTCGGACTTAAGGGACTTGAGTAAACAAGGCCACAAAACTAAAGGGGATTATTTTATTTTTGTCTACCATTTTAGGCATGAATAATCGTGCTTCTCGAGACATAATTACCTAACTTCAATAAGTTATTTTTATTATCATCATTGTGTGTGTGTGTGCGCGCGCGCTCGCACGTGCGTGTGACATTTTCAGTCTTTATTTCAATCCCAAAAATTATGTAAGTGTGAAGTTTATATATCTAAGGCAAAAAATTTAAAATCAAATTATCTTTCTAATTTTACTTCCTTATTCTAAAATTTAAACAAGATCTATTATTTTGACTCAGTTTTAAAATTCATAATTTCAGGTCTTCCTAATTCCTAAGATAATCTTAATTTGCTTAAAAATAAATCAAAACTATTTCTCTTATTTCAGAAAGTTTTGTAAAAAGAAAAGAAAAAGATTTTTTATACAAAGAAAATTTTTGAAAAGTTTCCTAAAAAGAATTAAAAGAAAGAAAATTTAAAACAACCTACGTTAGTAAATCCTCCCCACACTTATCTCATGCATTGTCCTTAATGCATCGTCAATATGTATACACATGAAACAAATAAAAATGGAAGGTTACCTCATGGTGGTGGTTCCAGTGGTGGTCTGATTGGGCTAAGCGTTGCTACCCAATTCAGAAATCGTGGATCTTGCATAAACCCACCAGTGATCTCTCTAATACGACCCAGTAAAATAATGATTGAGTGAATGGTCTTATTTAAAAATGTATCCCCATCTAATTTTTAATTTTTAAAAATAATTACTAAGTCATTTTCTTCAATATCTTTGTCCAATACTGAAGTGTGATTTTAGAAGATGATTGATTTGGACTCAAATGGAATAGGAACAAAAACCGATGCTGACTTGGGAATTTGACTTAGATCAAGTCGAGATTCAAAAGAATGAGTCAAAATTGGTTCAAAAATGGGATCCAGTCTAAAGAATTAATGTTCACACACTTTTTCCATCACTGAAGTGTGATCATAAGATATTGGTGATTCAATTTCACGGTGTACTGGTACAAGATTCAATGTTGACTATGAAATAGAGAAAAATCTGATAAAAATACCGAACTCATTATTGAATCAAAGAGTGAAATAGAGTTACCACTTGAGGTTTAGGATCACTTTCAAGTTCAAGTTCAATTTCAATTTCAAGAAAAGGATAACTTGCTAAAATGTCAAGATGGTTCTCAAAAATTTGGGCAAGTTCAAATGGATGAAACGAAATTGAATCTTAATTTTTGTCCACGGAAGGAATGTGCATGGGTAAAATGATCAATTCAAGTTCAGAAATTAAGAGAATCAAAACTGGCTCAAGAACGTTTCTTATTTCAGGTAACACTACAGGAGTCGATATTGATTCAAGGATTGGACTCGAATCGCTAAATTGAAGCTCAGGTTCACATTTATCTTCAAGCTCAATTTCAGAAAATGGATAACTTGCCAAACTATCAAGAGGTTGATGTTGGTCAAGTTTAGACTGGTATGATGAAATTAAAGCTGGATTTTCAAAATGACATGATTCGTGAGTCATATGAACATCTATAGACATGAGAAGTCAATCATATTTTGCATTATTCGCTTGGTCTCTTGTACAAATTCTATAATTTTTTTCCACAATGATTTTTCTTTGAGTGGTTCTGGAAAAGAACTATATGAATTTTAAAAATTTTGTGGACATGATGAGGCCACCATGTTTTCAAATTATTTTTGGGCCTCATCACTTCTTCCAAACTCCATTGCAACGATGATTTTTCTTCAATTGGTGGTTCAGAAAAAGGAGGATGTGAAGGAAAATCGGGGAATGAATATTGTGAAAATTATGGACAATGTGGTTGAAAATTTGACTCCGGGGGAGGTGAATCCCCATGAACTCTGTGAAGAGTGGAAGTTATTTTGAAAATTATAGTCATAGGATTGGGGAGATGGGTCATTTTGACTCGGATAATCTTAACTCACCAAATATAGTTGGATCATGTTATACATAGCTGGGTCGGAGTTATCCAAGTCAAATGAGGTCGGGGTGAAATATGGATTCATATTAGGATTGAAAAAATTATTGTTGTTAAAATCCATTTCACAATTTACAAAAAACAAATAAACAAATGAATAAAAAAAAGAAAAAGATAAGAAGCCTATGGTAGGGATGACTTAGAACTAGACAACTCCTAACTGGTTAGACTGTCTACTGGGGATACATTGTCGGAATCTGACCACGAGTTAATCAGCCAGGTAGGGGTAAGATCAGTGGGAGGTATCCGTGCCAGAGCAACGGGCCTAATTATGCCAAACCACTGTTCTTCGAGATTTCGCCTCTCAATCCCCAACCTTCGACACTGATTTGACAAGAGTCAACTTCTAACAACTTTCCCGTTAGGTCAATCTCCTAAATGAGTCTGAGATGTCCTTAAGGGCCAATGTCTAGCAAGTTTTAATTAGGCTTGGGTTGTGTGAGTGAGGAGGTGATTTTTGGGCTAAGGGAGGGTAATGACTTTCCCACCTTATGTTATATAGGTTTTTGCCCTTAAGTTCAAATTCGTGCAAGGATGCAATATAGATAAGAATGAACACACAAAACGAGTAAATCACCCACGTGTTTGTCCTAACTATATGCAATGCAATATGTACACCTCCGTCAGGATCACAATACAAGAACAAAATATAGTATAATGAAATTGAAATCGACACGTGCTAAATGCAAATGTCTAAACTGCTTTAAAGCATTCAATTTCAGTATTTTAGTTCTTAAATTATTATAGTGTACAGGTGATAGAAATTAGCAACAGAATATAATAATGTCAAGAATTTACCCAACCACACAAAGATAAGTGTGGACTTCTGCAATGCTAAAAATTTGACATGCACACCAAAAATAAAGAAGAAAAGTTAACAAAAACGTGAAATTAAATTGTTCCCATTCCTGACAACGGCGCCAAAATTTTATCAGGGAAAAATCGTACACAAAAAGTGTATGTTTGAAATCACGAGTTAAAAGTGCGTGCTTTGGCTTTCTCGATACTTCCGTTACAGTATAGAGGCTAAACGGGTCGAATCCACAGGGACGAGAAGCAATAGAAGCTTTACCGATATGTTCACTATATTTTAGCGGTTCTTCTATATTTTAAAGAATGAAAAGAAAAGAAAACAAAGAATCAAAAGAAAAAAACAAAGAATGAAAAGAGAAGAGTACGGTGAAACATGACGAAGTGGGAAACATAGAAAAGATGATTTTTATGATTTTTGATATATTTCTAAAATAAAGTAAAAAGAGAAAGAAAACCCATATCTACTAACTACTAATGGCTCCACTAACCATGCTAACCACTTAGTGATAAGTGCCTCACATGTATCATTGGCCATTACTAGTCCTTGGTTCAAGATCGTTTCAAAGTATAACCCATATGTTAACTCATCACATTCAAACTCAACAAACAAGTAAAAGTTACACTTAAACCATTAAAAACTAAATAAGAGTAAGCATGGAGTAAAGTAATATTAGCTTGTTAGAGAGTTAGAATGATAGAGTGTTAGAATCCATCATCATGCGTCATCAATAGCTCTTGGAAGAGCAAGCCAAGTAGAGGTTATTAGATTTATGTGAATTATCAAGTAAGAAGTAGTAAGTTAGTAGTTAGTAGTTAGTTGCCATGAGAGAAAATTAGCTAAGTATGTAAGAGGAGTTAGAGAGAAGAAAACAAAGAGAGATAAAGAGAGAACCTTTCATAGATTGTCACCTTCCATTACAAGCACTCTTACTTTCCACCCATGTATCACCCTCTTTCCTATTGTAAGATCTACAAGAAATGAAAAATATAAAGAGGAAGAAGAAGAACAACTAATGTGAACTACCCTAAAACTACAACATGGAGAAGAAAACCCTAAAACTATCGTAAAAACTACTCAAAACTCCTCCCTCCGGTGCTCTGGACATCCTAGGGTATTTATAGGCGAAACAGGGCACAAGGGAGTCTGTACGGAGTCACGCGTCGAATCTTGGCGTGCAGCTCCATAACATTGCTATAGAAACGCGGCATGCCGCGTTTCCACGGCAAACCTAGGGCGGCGCGTGCGGCGCCGCCTGCTGCGCGCTGCCCGCTTGTCCCCTTGTCGGTTGTACGTCCTCGTTTATGAATTTGGGCCCCCATTTTGATGAAACCACCCTCTAAAGTCAATGGCTATTCTTTTAGGCTTTTAATCACCAATTAAATGAGATTTAGGGCTTCTTCTTCAGTTCATGCTATGGACCTAAAAACATGCAAGAGAGGTGTTTAACAAAATTTAATATTACATAAATGTGAAGATGTGGTATGAAATATATAATTTTAGAGACTAATCAGTGTTCTTGAAGCTGCTCAAATGAAAGATGAAGAAAAAAATCTCCGATTATTATTCACGATTACTTCTAAATGTGAATAAAATTAGGAGAAATGGAGAGAAGATGGAGGACATTCGAGTGATGGAGAAACTGCGATCCCTCACATCAAAGTTCGAGCACGTGGTGGCGGCAATTGAGGAGTCCAAGAATTTGGAGGAGATCTCAATAGAGGAGCTTTCGGGATCTCTCCAAGTTCATGAGCAACTCATGCAAAAGAAGACCGGTTCCATAGTTTTGAAACAAGCATTAGAGTCAAAGCTGACTCTAAATGATCGAGGCTCAAATAGTAGAGGTCATGGTCGTGGTAGAGGTAAGGGACGTGGTCCCCAACAATGAACCACTCAAAATCAAGTGGAGTTTCAAAACTTCAGAGGTCGAGGACGAAGCAATCAAAGAAGATTTACATCTGGACGTGAAAATAATAAGAACGTCTAATAGTACAACTGTCAAAAATTTGAACACTATGCCTCAGATTGCTGGCACAGAACTGAAGATCTTACCAATCTCATCGAAGCAACAAATAATGTGGGTAATAACTCTACTCTTCTTCTTACTCATGATGATTCAAGTGTTTAGAATGATATTTGGCACCTTGACTCGGGTGCTAGCAATCACATGTGCGGGAAGAAAAAACTTTTCATGAAACTCGCAGAAGGAGTTCATGAAAGTATGAGTTTGGGAGATTCTTCAAAACTCCCTGTTGAATCCAGAGGGATGATCAAAATCTACTAAAAGGATTATAAGCCCGAGTATATTTCTGATATTTATTATATTCCTAACATGAAAAGTAATATTTTCAGCATCGGTCAATTACTCGAAAAAGGATATAAAGTATATATAGAGAACAGCCATCTTTGGTTGAAAAATGCAAAGGAGATCTTATACCTTGTGTTAAGATGACAAGGAACCGCATGTTTCCCTTGCACCTGAACATGAAAGTTGAGAAGTGTTTTCAAGAACTCATGAAGAATGAGTCATGGAGGTGACATTTTCTCTTCGGTCATCTAAACTTCAGCGGCATGAAGCTACTATTTACAGCTAGCATGGTACGAGTTTACCAATAATCTATCCACCAAGTAATATTTGTGAAGTTTGCATAATTGGCAAGCAAGCACGACTTCCTTTTCCCAGTGGAAATTTGCGGAGAGCGGAGGCACCATTGTAATTTGTTCATACTAACATCTGCGGACCACTAGATCCCGTCTCTTTAGGAGGTAATAGATATTTTATTACCTTTATTAATGATTTCAGTAGAAAGTTATTGGTGTACATTCTTAAAGAAAAATCTGCTGCATTTATTACCTTCAAGAATTTTAAAGCTCTTGTTGAAGCGGAGAGTGGCCACAAGCTAATAACTCTCCGATCTGATCGAGGTGGTGAGTACACCTCAAATATGTTTCAAGAATATTGCAGGAAGCAAGGCATAAAGAGGCAATTTACTACTGTCTAGACACCACAGCAAAATGGCATCGCAGAAAGAAAAAATCATACTATTCTTGACATGACAAGAACCATGCTCAAAGAAAAGGGGCTACCGAAGCAGTTTTAGACGGAAGCTATGGCATTTTCAACTTGCTCAACCGATGCCCGACGAAGCAAGTGAAGGGCAAGACTCCTCAAGAGGCATGAAGCGGTTACACACCTAATGTCGCACACCTACGAATTTTTGGGTGTGTTGCATATGCTCAAGTACCTGAAGTCAAAAGGAAGAAGCTTGACAATCATGGTGAAAAATGCATTTTCATCGGATTTAGCGAGGAGTCGAAGGCATACAAGATTTACAATCCACTAACTAAGGAACTAGTGGTTAGTAGAGACATGTCTTTAATGAAACTGAAGCATGGAGTTGGAGCAATGAAGTGACTGTCAAAGAGCAACCCGTGGTGAATGAACCTGACGAGTCCCTACATGAGGTTCCACCACCAGCTACACCACCATCACCTCAACATGCTACACCGTCTCCTGCAAGAGGATCTCCATTTTCTGGGGAAGGTAGTAGTAGCGAATCCTCCGTGCAATGAGGTCCCATCAAAATGAGAAGCCTCAGGGAGATCTATGAGCAGATAGAAGAAGATGAAAAGACTAGTCTCTTCTGTTTATATGCTGATCATGAGCCCTCACTTTCCAAGAGGCTAAGGAAGAAGATTATTGTTGATCAGTAATGAAGGAGGAGATGCATGCCATCCAGAAGAACGACACAAGAGAGTTAACAACACTTTCACAAAATCACAAGGCAATGGGTGTCAAATGGGTGTACAAGACCAAATGCACAGCAGATGGTGAAATTGATCGATACAAGGCGAGGCTTGTAGCGAAAGGCTACAAACAAAAATACGGCATTGACAATGAAGAAGTCTTTGCACCAGTTGCTCGATTGGACATGGTGAGACTATTAATTTCACTTGCAGCTTATCACAGGTGGAAGATATATCATCTAGATGTCAAGTCAGCATTTCTCAATGATATTCTTAAAGAAGAAATGTATGTATAACAACCAGAAGGTTTTTGCTAAAAGGGTAAGAAGACAAAGTATATCACCTAAAGAAAGCCTTGTACGGCTTAAAGCAGGCACCACGGGTATGGAATGCCCGAATTGATGGTTATCTTCATCAAAATGACTTCACCAAATGTCCTTATGATTATGCCATCTACATGAAGAGGAACCATCAAGGCGAATTTCTAATAATTTGTCATTATGTTGATGACTTGTTATACACAGGAAGTAGCGCCGAGATGCTTGCTGAATTCAAGGAGGCGATGTTCAATGAATTTGAGATGACGGATAATGGATTGATGTCCTATTTTCTTGGTATTGAAGTGAAGCAACAACAAGATAGGATATTTATATCTCAAAAGAAGTACATGAAGGAGATCTTAGAGAAATTTAAGATGAGTTATTGCAACCCAGTGAACACTCCAATAGCCACAGGAATGAAGCTATCAAGAGAAGGAAATGGAGATTTTGTAGACTCGACTCTTTTCAAAAGTCTTTTTGGTAGCCTGAGGTACTTGACAATCACAAGGCCCGATATTGTTTATGGAGTCAGAGTTGTGAGTCGCTATATGGAGACACCGAAGGAATATCATTGGCTAGCTGCAAAGAGAATTCTGAGGTATATCAAAGACACATTCAACCTTGGTCTATTTTATACTTATGGTGAAACTACAGAGTTAGTAGGCTATTCAGATAGTGACTGGGGAGGTGACCAAGATGAGAGTAAAATCACCACTGGCTATATCTTCTATCTTGGGTTAATTGCATTTTCATGGACCTCAAAGAAGTAAGGAGTTGTGGCCTTATCTTCATGCGAAGCAGAGTATGTAACAGCTTCATCTACTCTATGTGAAGCTATTTGGTTGCAGAATATTTTAAAGGAATTGGATCATCCACAAGAAGAAGCGACTGTAATATTTGTAGACAACAAATCATCCATTCAACTTGCAAAGAACCCAGTACATCATGGAAAAACAAACATATAGATACACGGTTTCATTTCCTCAGCGGTCATTTAAAGCAGAAAACCGTAGAGTTAAAGTATTGTTATACTATGGAAAAAGTAGCAGATATTTTTAAAAGTACACCTAGAGGGGGGTGAATAGGTGTACGGCTAATCTAATGAACAAAATACGGAAATTAAAAACTTAATTGCAACAACACTTAATGCAACCAACGAGTGTAGCCGAATTCCCGGTGAAGGGCTCTGGACTAACTCCTCTTGATTCCTCTGAATAAGAGTTGAGGCGCTATATGAAGCTCTCGTGGTTAAGCACAAGTGAGGCACACACAAACAAGCCAAGCATATGATGAATGAGCAACATGAAATGATGCAAGGCACAAAGTAAAGAGAGAGTTAGAGAGTCAATGGATCAATCGCTAACACACGGATGTTTCGAGATTCGAGCACCCAGCTCTACGTCCCCGCCTTCACACAGAAGGATTTTCACTAATTTGTCCACACAGGACTCCCACACAGGGAACCTCTACTGAGAATTTGGGGCAATACAATAACCAGGAGTACACAACTCCTCTCTTTACAAACACAACCTCTACACGTAGAGGTTAGGCACAAAGCCACCACAAAACTCAATCAACCTCACAAATGAGGGATGGGCACAAAGCCAACAACCAATCAATCTCTCACTAGAGGGATAGGGCACAAAGCCACCACTCCAAAATCAACCTCTACCCAAGAGGGATAACACAAAGTATGAGGGTTTACAACTTAGGGATCAAAAGACCACAAACCAATTTTTTCTAGAAAAATAATGATCCTATAGAAAGGATAGAATGATAAGCTCAAGTGTGAAAAACAAAGTGTTTTTAATAAAGAAAATCACTTGGGAAAATCTCCAAATAGATTTAGTATTTTTAGACCAAAAACAAATTCCCAAAAGACTATTTTCTTTGAAATAACAAAAAACTTTTAAAACAATGAAGATTGATCTTTTTGGTACTAAAAACTCTTTTCAAAAACTTGTAAAAATAATCTGAACTATGAAAATTTTCTCTTGAAATTCTTGAGAAAACAGCTCTTCAAATGGGGTTTTTATAGCCATTTGAAAAAACTAGTCGTTGGCAGCAATTATGGTCAGAATTGACCATCCGGTCGACCGGCCGGTCGACCGGCCAACGGTCGAATTTTGACCGTTGCCAACCTACGATCGACCGCCCGGTCGACCATCCTTACCCGACAGTAAGGATGCTACAGTCGGTCGACCGCACGGTCGACCAGCCTAAGGGGCTGGCTGCGTGCACGTTTGTGTGCACGTCCGGTCGACCGATCCGGTCGACCGGCTCCTGGTCCGGTTGACCGGTCGGTCGACCGCCAGAGCCTGGCAGACAGGTTTAGGACTTGAAAAACTTGATTTTTAATCATCAAATAAATCCCATAAATTCTCTAAAAATCTACAAAAATAATTTCAATATAATACTTTAATAAACAAACATGTGTGAAAAAATTCAACACATATTTCAAACAATTTGAACCATTTTTGTGACTTAGAAATTTTGTCGAAAACCAAAATCTGTATTTTTCAAAACTTAGATTTTTGAACTGAAAATTCGTTTTGTCCAAAACTCATCCAAATACAAAAACATGATATGAAACAACATTTAGGCATGTAGTATATGGATATAATCCAATATACATAAAAAGTATATATATATATCAATGTTTTTGACTTAGAATCCAAAAATATGTTTTGTTAAAATACCAAAACACCAAACTCATGAAATAGAATATCAAACTAAGTTTGTTTAAATAGTTGAAGTATACATGTATATAGAACAAATCTAATAAACCATGTAAACTTGTATTGATACTATCTATTCATGAAAATCAAGATCGGTTAAACCAAAAACCGAAAACCAAAAACCAAAACATGAAACGTGTATGTGTTGTGAACTTGAGCATATCACACTATCTAATCTTTAACAAGTGGATCTAAAACAATAAACTAAACTATGTACCGAAATCTTCTTGTAGAGCGCCGTCTCCAAGTCGACTCGATCCAAACCGTGATCCACCGAGCTTGACTCCAACGAGTGCTAGATATGAACTTTGACGCTCGGGCTCTTGAATCACCATGTGAAAGCTCTAAAATATTTTTGTTGAAGCTAATCACCTACTAATATCTTAGTTAAGTATCTGAAACTAAAAATCACAAGATTATTAGTAAACATAACTACATGAGTTAATCATCATCAAAACTAGAGTGGAAGGCCTCTGGGCCAACAATCTCCCCCATTTTGATGATCACAAAACTCATGAAGTTATATATGCATGGATTAAAGTTAAGCTTCAAAGAAGCTCCCCTTAACTCATGCATAGCAATAAGCAATAAATATATGCAATGAATACTAAACATGAATATGCATCAACATGCATAAAATAATGAAATGAATATGCTCTTGATACCAAACATGAAATAAGCATGCTCTTGATACCAAACTTTTAAAATAAATTCCTTTTCCCTTTTTAAAATAAACATGTTCTTAAATAATTGCTTTTGATACCAATAAAAATTTCAATGATAAAACTTAAGCTCTTGATACCAATCAATAAAAAAAATTCTTGATACCAATTGGAAAGATAATCACTAAAAATTTTGATACCAACAATAAAAAATATCAATATGAAACAACCTTACAAATAAACAAATAAACATAAACATGCATATTAAACAATAAACATGCATATAAACTCAAATACTTCTCCCCCTTTTTGTCAATCATCAACAAAGGGGTCAAAGAAAACAATATTCTCCCCCTTTTGTTTTAAACAAAAAAAATCAATGAGGGGTGAAATCTAATCAAAACGTTATGATACCAATTGTAAGAAAAAATATATCAATTAGTGCATCATGATATCAATGAAATATACCAATTGAAAGTACATAATGTGGTACATAAAATAAATGTTTTATTGTTTTCTTTATTGGAAGTAAACTTATAGGTAATCTTGATACCAATTTGTAAAGATTAGTACCAATTGAAAGTAATTTTTCATTAAAAAAATATGATACCGAAAATAATCAATATCATTTTGTTTAATCATATTTCAACATAAAGTGTGGGAGTAAAATAACAAAACCAATTGAAAGGTGAAATATAAATTTTCTCCTCCTTTATGAAATATCAAATAAAATAATGCATACGCTTGTATAAGAAACCAATTGAAACATAATCAATTGAAATATAATAGTCATTTAAGAAATCAAGCTTAGCATGACCAAAATTTGTGCTCAAGGATATAGAGATATAGTAAGTACAAATAAAGCATATATGAGTATACAAAAAGAATGTCAATAGTGATACCAATTGAAAGGTCCAATGATACCAATTGAAACACAATAAGATCAAGTGTATAACTCATATTACCTTTCACCCATTTCATGCACATGTTTAAAAGGATTTTCAATAAGAAGAATACAAGGCATGGTCGCCCAACCAACCGCCTTTAATGGGTAGGGTTTTCAAAAATAGGTTTGAAAATATAGTATGTTTGATAAAGCTCTAGCATAATGAAGAATACGAACTAGTTTTAAGAAAAATTTGAAAACTAGTACGAAATCCTTCAAGTAAGGAATAAAACAAAATTATATTTCATAAATCATGAAAATCACTCAACAATTGACACAAAAAGATATAAAGCTCATATAGGACTCATGAAAACAAAATCATGAGAAAATCTCAAATAATGTGAGTGTATAAGTTTTGTGTGAAAAATATAGTCATGAAAATAGACATTGTAGCTCTATTATGAGATTCCTTAAAAGAAACATGAAAATCATCAAAACTAGAATCCCTTCAAGGTATATGCATATCATGTATAAACTACTGTATACATACATATCCAAAACATAACGAGTCTACAAAAGTATATGCATGAAGGTAAGTGGCTCAAGAATGTATATGTATAGCTAATAGTTTAGACAAAATAGATATATACATGAAGTTAAACATAAACATGAAAACATGTATAAAATAGGAATACAAGTCAAATGCATGAATCATCAAAACTAGGCTATACTAGTACATTTAATGAGTACAAATGAGCGTTCAAGCACAAACATGTAATAATCTATTTGTGGCTCATAGTTGTATATATCCTAGTTTTAATGAAAACTAACATTCAAACATATATTCAAAACATGAAGCATCAAAACAAAACTCATAAACATACATATGATCATTATGTACATGCACATGCATAGATCTAGGACATGCACATTAGTTAAAATAAATGTGAGAACACAAAGATATAAATCCATATTAAACATGAGTGTCTCAAATAACTAATCATGTATATTACTAATCTAAATATCATGGCATATAACATACTAATCATGAAACATCATAACATGCTAAAAATAATGATATGAAAAGCATGTAAACAATAAATGAGGAGTAAGAGATTGTTACCAAAACCGAAGAGGGCAACTCTCTATGTCTCCAAAACAAAGTGGTCCTCCCACCAAACTCCCCTTGAAAGTGATGCATCCAAATAGTCCTCTTTTAAGCTCGGAACGCATCCACCTCAAGGCACCATCGCTCCCACGTCATGCGAGAGACCACACCTATATCAAATACAATAGGGGTGATTTTTGGTACCCACACTCTTTTGGGTCCATGGGGGTTAGTTCCTTTCCTAACCCAAACAAATTTTGTTGCTAAATTTTCATCATGTATCTTATCATAGCAAAATTTAGTAAGGTGGCCCTTACGTCCACAATGTGTACATGTGTACACATGAGCATACATCGTGTTGTGTACATGAACATGCGAAGCATGTGTATGTCGTGGATGGTGTGCATGCAAAGATGGAATTTGTTTCTTGCGAAATATGGATTCTAAACATGTATGGTTCATGGAACAATGGCTTAAAATGGAGCCCAAACAATCCACACTCTTCTTTAACAAACAAATATCATTATCAATCCTAGAAGAAGAGGTGTATGCAACAGGTAAGCTAGATGAAGAAGCTACACTAGCATGGCAAACATGTGAATCTAAATAATTTTTTAAAGAAATGTTTTCATTAGACATCAAATCCAATTCCTTTAAAATAGAAACAATTTTCATTTTTAAAGAATCATTTTCTTTTAAAACAAAATTAACTTTTGAAGACAATTTTTCATTTTTCTTCAAAATTATTTCACAATTATTTTTATTTTTTAAAAATTCATTTTCTTTTAGGGCAAGATCTAGTTGGGATTTAAGTGAGTCACGTTCACTTGAAATCTCTTACTTTTCTTGCAAAATCAAATCTAGTTTTAAACACAAATCCTTATTTTCTTCTTTTAAACTAACACTTTCCTTTTTCTAAAGTTTGTATTTTGAAATCAAATTTTTACAATTTTTAGCAAGTTCATCATTCATGGCTTGTGCCTCTAAACACTCATTGTAATAGGAACTAGTGCTAGCATCTAGTTGAGTTTCCGATTGTACCTCAAGGGAGTCATTCCCTTGGACCATGAAGCAAAGTTCATCGGACTCGTCTCTCCTAGATCTCCTCTTCTTATTGATAAGCGTTGGTAGCTCGAGAGAAGTCAAAATGCTCCATACTGTAAAAGCCGAATCATAGTGAAAAAACACATGTAAATATTCTTTATGAAGAGATGCTCTAAGTGCCTTTAGGGCTAGTGCATTGGCCTCTATATGCCTGCTATCACTAAGGTAGGATTCCTTGATAATGGCAAGATAAACTTTATAACCTAGGGCTTTTAAATGACAACTCATCATAACCTTCCATATATCAGGTCTAGAGATATCAAACATGGGAGGGCTATCCATGAGTGCAAACTATATGTGTGCAAATGCAAATGTAAATGATAGATTAGCTAACCAAGATCACACTCCTTGGTGGTAAACCTAATATCAGGAGCGTAGGCTCTGATACCAATTGAAAGTACACCTAGAGGGGGGGTGAATAGGTGTACGGCTAATCTAATGAACAAAATGTGAAAATTAAAAACTTAATTGCAATAATAATACAACCAACGAGTATAGCCGAATTCCCGCGAAGGGCTCTGGACTAACTCCTCTTGATTCCTCTGAATAAGAGTCGAGGCGCTAAATGAAGCTCTCGTGGTTAAGCACAAGTGAGGCACACACAAACAAGCTAAGCATATGATGAATGAGCAATATGAAATGATGCAAGGCACAAAGTAAAGAGAGAGTTAGAGAGTCAATAGATCAATCGCTAACACACGGATATGTTTCGAGGTTCGAGCACCCAGCTCTATGTCCCCGCCTTCACACAGAAGGATTTCCACTAACTTGTCCACACAGGACTCCCACACAGGGAACCTCCACTGAGGATTTGGGGCAATACAATAACCAGGAGTACACAACTCCTCTCTTTACAAACACAACCTCTACATTTAGAGGTTAGGCACAAAGCCACCACAAAACTCAATCAACCTCACAAATGAGTAATGGGCACAAAGCCAACAATCAATCAACCTCTCACTAGAGGGATAGGGCACAAAGCCACCACTCCAAAATCAACCTCTACCCAAGAGGGATAACACAAAGTAGGAGGGTTTACAACTTAGTGATCAAAAGATCACAAATCAATTCTTTTTCACAAAAACAATGATCCTATAGAAATGATAGAATGATAAGCTCAAGTGTGGAAAACAAAGTGTTTTTAACAAAGAAAATCACTTGAGAAAATCTCCAAATAGATATAGTATTTTTAGACTAAAAACAAATTCCCAAAAGACTATTTTCTTTGAAATAACAAAACACTTTTAAAACAATGAAGATTGATCTTTTTGGCACTAAAAACTCTTTTCAAAAACTTGTAAAAATACTTGGAACTATGAAAATTTTCTCTCTTGAAATTCTTGAGAAAATAGCTCTTCAAATAGGGTTTTTATAGCCATTTGAAAAAACTAGCCGTTGGCAGCAATTATGGTCAGAATTGACCATCCGGTCGACCGGCTGGTCGACCGGCCAACGGTCGAATTTTGACCGTTGCCAACCTACGGTCGACCGCCCGGTCGACCGTCCTTACCCGAGAGTAAGGATGCTACAATCGGTCGACCGCACGGTCGACCGGCCCAAGGGGCTGGCTGCGTGCACGTTTGTGTGCACGTCCGGTCGACCGATCGACCGGCTCCTGGTCCGATCGACCGGTCGTTCGACCGCCAGAGCCTGGCAGACAGGTTTAGGGACTTGAAAAACTTGGTTTTTAATCATCAAATAAATCTCATAAATTCTCTAAAAATTCACAAAAATAGTTTCAGTATAATACTTTGATAAACAAACATGTGTGAAAAAATTCAACACATATTTCAAACAATTTGAACCATTTTTGTGACTTAGAAATTTTGTTTGTCAAAAACCAAAATCTGTATTTTCAAAACTTGAATTTTTGAATTGAAAATTCGTTTTGTCCAAAACTCATCCAAATACAAAAACATGATATGAAACAACATTTAGGCATGTAGTATATGGATATAATCCAATATACATAAAAAGTATATATATCAATGTTTTTGACTTAGAATCCAAAAATATGTTTTGTTAAAATACCAAAACACCAAACTCATGAAATAGAATATCAAACTAAGTTTGTTTAAATAGTTGAAGCATACATGTATATAGAACAAATCTAATAAACCATGTAAACTTGTATTGATACTATCTATTCATGAAAATCAAGATCGGTTAAACTAAAAACCGAAAACCAAAAACCAAAACATGAAACGTGTATGTGTTGTGAACTTGAGCATATCACACTATCTAATCTTTAACAAGTGGATCTAAAACAATAAACTAAACTATGTACCGAAATCTTCTTGTAGAGCGTCGTCTCCAAGTCGACTCGATCCAAACCGTGATCCACCGAGCTTGAGTCCAACGAGTGCTAGATATGAACTTTGACGCTCGGGCTCTTGAATTACCATGTGAAAGCTCCAAAATATCTTTGTTGAAGCTAATCACCTACTAATCTTGGTTAAGTATCTGAAACTAAAAATCACAAGATTATTAGTAAACATAACTACATGAGTTAATCATCATCAAAACTAGAGTGGAAGACCTCTGGGCCTACAATTTTCACTAAGTTATTACCAATTGAACCTTTCAGAAGGCTAAAAGAAATGCTCGGTATGAAAATATTTTGATTTGAGGGGACATGTTGGAATATCAAATAAAAATGTCTTTTATGATATTAATTTTGAAAGTAGAAGAGACGCCATATGGTGAAGAAATGAAGAGACATCATCATCAATTAGGAAAAATGAAGAGTTATCATCATCAATTAGAAGGAATGAAGAGTCATCATCAATTTGGAGAAATAAAAAGTCACCATGAATTGGAGAAGTTAAAAAGTCATATATGCATTATTGTCATTTGTTTATGACATTAAAGTAGATGGTTGGTATTCTTATAAGTTTTTTTTGAAACCTATAAAAGGCTAGTATACCTCTTTATTTTTTCAAGCAAGCAAGGAAGAAAAGTTAATAAGATCCATTCTCCACTTAAAATTTTAGATTATAGTATATTAGTCCGTAGACTAGTATACAACACTCCTAAGCTGGCAAAGTTGGCGATGGGGGTCTACATCTGGCTCTGCCCCTCCTCTCTCTATGAGACTCCCTTGTTACCTTTGACCAAATCTGTGATCGGTGATGAGAGGGTGTCTACTCTCCTCATCACTGCTCTCCACCCCACTTTCTTCCCGATGACCGCCTTTCTCCATTGTTGTTGATATAGCCCGCAATTATAACAGTGATTTTTTATTTTCTTGGATGTCAGATTTGCATGCTACCATATTCATTCTTGTCTCTGCGTTAAATGACCAATACATTTCCACATATTATAAAACTTGCAGTTTATGTCTCAATGAACGTCTGCAGAGTTGATTATTTAGACAAAGGAAACACGCAAGTTACCTTAGACATGTTGAGATTACATCTCAACTGATTTTATATATAATTTCCTCCTCTTTCCTTACTAATAAGAGTAGCAATGATCTTCCTTTTGAATCAATTCAAGCATGTAAACATCATGATGCAACATTTGAGGAGAAAACCACAATGATTTGGTGATGTGTGTGTGTGCACAAAACTAGGCAATTTTTGGACTTAAATATTGCCTCCACAGGGCAACACCATAAGTACTATGACAACAAAATCAGTCTCATCTGTAGTTCAAAACACTTTGTACATTACTAATAGGTGTACTACAAAAATTCTCGATATTTCTATCAGTACAAACAACCCTCTCATGCAAATATCCATGCATGAAATCCTGCAGTAACCTAGATTCTGAAAGTTGAAAACAGAAGATGCAACCTTTGTCAAGATAAAGAAGAAGAAGAAGAACACTTATTTGTGCAAAGACAAAATACCATTATCTATGCTTCTTGTTGTATACATACACATATTGGTCACATGTTTATACTGATTTAGGAGAAATAATAGAAAAATATCGACTGAGAGAGAATGAGAAACACAGGGTGCATGAGTCCTATGGGTCCCATGTGTTCCTATAATCATAGAGAGATTTTAGGATCTGGTCATGAGTCTAATGTGTTCTATGATCATGGAGAGATTTTAGGATCTATTGATTTCATGAGGGGTTTCTTTCACATGGATCATATGTTTCACAGGAGTCACGTATTGTCATTGATATCTCTAATACCCCCCGCAAGCGAAAGGGTTCGAAAGAACTGAGAGCTTGTTCTTCAGCGTAGAAAACCTTAATGAGCTCAAAGGTTTAAAAAGGTGTCTACTAGTTGGTCTTTAGTACTGACAAACCGAACATCTAGGACTTCATTGGCGACATAGTCCCGCACAAATTGAATGTCGATCTCAACATGTTTGGAGCGTGAGTGAGGAATAGGATTGATCGAAAGATATGTTGTACTGAGATTATCACAGAGAACTATTGGGGGAGATTGCGGAACTCCAAACTCACGAAATAATGCCCCTTATACTTTATCTCAGTGCTTGATCATGCCACAGTGCACTGCTTCTTTGAGCTCTAAGAAATGAGATTTGTACCAAGAAAGACACAATAGCCATTGGTGGATTTTCGATCATCGATCTACCCTACCCAAATCTGCATTGGTGTAAGCAGTAAGCTGTACAGAAGAATAACGAGAGAGAAAAAGGCCATGTTGAATGATAGATTTGAGGTAACGGAGGATCCGTTTTACAACGCTCCAATGCTCATCAGTTGGAGCATGTATGAACTGAGTGACCTTATTCACCGAGAAGGCAATATCGGGTCTGGTAAAGCTTAGGTATTGTAGAGCCCAACAATATTTAGATAGACAAAGAGGTTAGAGAGAGGCTTGCTAACAATCTTGAAGAGCTTACAGGAAGTAGCCATAGGCGAGCTGACAAGCTTGACACCATCCATCTTGAGTCGGAGAAGCAAGTCATGGATGTACTTCTGTTGAGAGAAAAAGAAACCTGAGGGTGTACAGTGACACTCCACGCTCAAGAAATAGTGCAGTGGGCCAAGGTCTTTTAATGAGAATACCCGACCTAGTTCTTAAATAAGACGAGTGACAGCCCGTGAGTCATTACTTATGATGATGATGTCGTCCACATATATCAGAACCAAAAGAAGATATATCCTGACCCGTCGGAGGAAGAGAGATGTGTCAGACGTGGAGCCCACAAAGCCCGTTGTGACTAGATAACTACTGAGGCGAGAAAACCAGGTCCGTGGAGCCTGTTTGAGGCCGTAGATACAGCGGTTAAGCTTGCATACATGATTGGGACGATTGAGATTGATGTGTAGGATCTAAAAATTATGTCAACACAAACACTAAAAACAAAGATGAATAACGTTAAATAAAATAACTTGCAAGAAAGGAAATAAATCTCAGAAAATATGCAAACGCAAACACAAGAAATTTTATCCTGGTTCAGTCCTCGTGACTTACATCCAGTCCCCAAGCAATCCGCTTGAGATTTTCCTTATCCTGATTTTGTACACCTAAAATCACCTCCTTATACACCACTTAACAAAACAACCTTTGTCAAATCTGTACAACTCTTCTCTACACTAAGAAGATAATTTTCTTGTACACCTCTTCTCAACACCAAGAAGATAACCTTGTACAATTCTTCTCTTTGAGTGATTATAAAATATTTTATAAGCCTTGAGACTTGTATGTGATCGTGAACAAGGACTCTTATAGGTGGACTCTCAGAATTCTTCACAATAGGATTAGAATTATGTGAAGAAATGAAAGTAGAAACTGGTTTTTTGAAAAATAAAATTTTTCAATAGAGTTTGGACAGAAAACTAATCATTTAATTTGTGTTTTTAGCCTAGGACAACATCCTATTTATAGCTGAAATCAATAATTAGTTAGGAAAGTTATCAACTTAAATTTGAATATCAGAACATTGGATAAACACCAGAATAACAATAACTATTTAACAGTCAGAAACTATTATAAGTCGATTAGGGTATGGAGGGTAGTCAACTAGGATATGACAATTTGTCTAGGTTAGTCGACTAGTCATGGAAGCAAGTCGATTACATCAACACTGATACAGATGATAAGTTTCTGAAAACTATAATTAGTCGACCAGCAGAAAGGATTAGTCGACTACAACTTGAATTAGTCGACCAACAGTGTAGGTTAGTCGACTAATACTGCTTACAGTCTAAAAACAGAAAGTTGATATACATCTGTGGAAGACTTAGTTGACTACATAAAGGAGTAAGTTGACTAGACTTAGGTATAAGTCAACTACAAGGCTATATTGTGTGTGTGTTCAAGAATTTTAACATTCTATAAAAAATACACAAAATAGCCAATATCCTTGAGTCGTCATGAGCACTTAGAACTCATCACTAGCTTTTGAGATAGAGCTTCAATGCATCTGCATCACAAATGTTATCATCAAAATCAAAGTTCCAACATTCTCTCCCTTTTTGATGATGACAAGTTGTGTGCATATAACTCTCCTTGCAGAGAACATGTTATAACAAAAAATTGTTCTCCCCTGCAAAGAACGGGTTATAACAAATATAAAAAATAAGTGCTCTCATATATATATATATATATATATATATATATATATATATATATATATATATATATATATATATTTGCATTATATTTTAGAAATAACAATCAAGTATTCACTTTTTTTATAAGGTACCTATAAGATATATATTTTGAATGGTGCCCATCATAACATGATCAAAACATTAATCTTTTGGAATCTAAACCCAATTTGAATTTGGTTTCCATTTGTTAGTATAAACATAATCACAGTAATTACATAGATGATGTATATATGATGCAATATAAGTATTTTTATCCACAATACTTAAATTCTTAGAAATCTATATATATTATTTAATTCTTTTTAAAATAGTATCAGTATTTCTTTTCACAAAAGAATTATATAGATTATGATTCTTTTCATAAACATGTGTATATTTATGTTTTGAAGATTCAAGACCAACATGTATAGATTTTTCAAACTTATCTTTTGAAAATCTAATACCAAAATGATTATTTGAAATCCTTTGATAAGATAATAAATTATCTAAATTTTCTTTTCCTTTATTAAATTTTGTCATATTTTTCAAAATTTCTTCATACTAATTTTGAAACTAATCATTTCTTTATCTAAAATAGAAATTCTAGAACTTAAAGAAATAGTTTCTTTTGAAAGTAAAACATTCTCTTTTAAGAAATTCTCCTTATCCTTTTTCAATGATGATATAACATTTTCAAAGTCATCTTTTTGAGAATTTACAGAAAAATTTTAAGAAATATAAACATAATTTTCTTTGTTAAGTCTTTCATTTTCCTTTGTTCAAACTTTATTTTTAACCTTTTCAATCTTAAGATCATCATATAATTTATGAAATGTATCTAATAGTTCAGTATATTATATCTCATCTTCTTCTTGAGCCATAAAATAACATTGACATGCTCAGTGGCTTGTTCTTCATCTGAAGAAGATGAATCACTATTCTCACATGATGCTTGATAATCTTTCTTCTTTTTGAACTTTTTGCTCTTGAATTTCCCTTTATTTTTGAGCAATAGGCAATCCTTCTTCATATGACCTGTTTTATGACAATTAAAATATGTAGGATTAAACTTATCTTACTTCAAGAACTTTCTGAATTTTCTTGAGAGCATTGCCATCTCCTCTTCATCATCATCTGAATCGTCCATATCTGAGGATGTATGAAAGACAAGTACTTTCTTCTTGTATAAAGGTTGTTGTTCATCCTCTTTTCACTTTTCAAGTTGCACTTCATGTGCCATTAAATTATCAATAAGGTTTTCTAATAACATAGTTGAGAGATCATTTGCTTCTTCTATTGCAGTGATTTTCTTCTCTCAATCTGATGTGAGTGCACGAAGAACCTTTCTAACTTTTTTCACTTGAGTATATTCCTTTCCAAGGGTTACTAAGAAATTTGTAATGTCCGTGAATCTTATAATCATTTCTGAAATTATTTTGTTCTCCTTCATTTTGAAGAGTTCGAACCTGTGAACAAGAACAGAAATTTTAGACTCTTTAACCTTATTTGTACCTTCATAGGTTACCTGTAAAATCTGCCATATTTGATTTGCAGATCTAGCAGTTGACACGCGATTGAATTCTTCTTTATTCAAGGTACAGAAAACGCGTTCATTGCTTTGACATCAAGGTTTGCAGACTTCTTTTGTTCTTCATTCCACGTACTGTAATTTGTGGTCAGCTTGGTATATGCTGCTTTTACTATATACCAGAGTTCATAATTAAGTGATTGCAAGTAGATCTTCATTCTACACTTCTAGTAGGTATAATTTGATCCATCAAATAGAGATAAACGTTGTGTAGAATGTCCTCTGAATTGTGGTGAAGAAAACTCCGTTGCCATCCTTGTACATAGGGTGTTGACCGGGTATGCAGGGTGTTGACAAGGTATACCGTGCTCAAATACTAATTGTAAGATCTAAAAATTATGTCAACATAAAAATTAAAACAAAGATGAATAACGTTAAATAAAATAACTTGCAATAAAGGAAATAAATCTCAAAAATATGCAAAACGCAAATACAAGAGATTTTATCCTAGTACGGTCCTCGTGACCTATATCCAGTCCCCAAGCAACCCGTTTGAGATTTTTCTTATCCTGATTTTGTACACTCAAAATCAATTCCTTGTACACCACTTGACAAAAAAAAACCTTTACCAAATCTGTACAACTCTTCTCTACACCAAGAAGACAATTTTCTTGTACACCTCTTCTCAACACCAAGAAGATAACCTCATATAATTCTTCTCTTTGAGTGATTACAAAATATTCTATAAGCCTTGAGACTTGTATGTGATCGTGAACAAGGACTCTTATAGGTGGACTCTCAGAATTTTTCACAATAGGATTGAAATTGTGTGAAGAAAAAAAAGTGAAAATTAGTTTTCTGGAAAACAGAATTTTTCAATAGAGTTTGGACAAAAAAACTAATCATTTAAAGTGGTGTTTTTAGCGTAGGACAACATCCCTATTTATAGCTAAAATCAATAGTCAGTTAGGGAAGTTATCAACTTAAATTTGATTGTCAGAATGTTGGATAAACACCAGAATAACAATAACTGTTTAACAGTTAGAAACTGTTATAAGTCGACTAGGGTATGGAGGGTAGTCGACTAGGATATAACAATTTGCTAGTCGACTAGTCATGGAAGCAAGTCGACTACATCAAGACTGATACATATGATAAGTTTTTGAAAACTATAATTAGTCGACTAGCAGAAAGGGTTAGTCGACTACAACTTGGATTAGTCGACTAGCAGTGTAGGTAAGTCGACTAATATTGCTTACAGTCTAAAAACAGAAAGTTGATATACATCTGTGGAAGGACTTAGTCGACTACATAAAAGAGTAAGTCGATTAGAGGATATATTAGTCGACTAGACTTAGGTATAAGTCGACTACAAGGCTATATTGTGTGTATTCAAGGCTTTTAACATTCTATAAAAAATACACAAAATAGTCAATATCCTTGAGTAGTCTTGAGCATTTAGAACTCATAACTAGCTTTTGAGATAGAGTTCTAATGCATCTACATCATAAATATTATCATCAAAATCAAAGTTCTAACATGATGAACCCTGAAGGTTATTCCATGTAGACCATCTCAATAAGAAAACCTGTAAAAATACATTATTTACATCCAACTGTCGAATAGACCAACCCTTGAAAACGACCAGACTACACATGGTACGGACAGTGGTCAGTTTGATGACCAGACTGAATGTCTCACTATAGTCTAATCCTGGTTGTTGATGAAAACTTTTGGCTACCAAGCGGGCCTTATACCTGTCAACAGAACCATCAGGTTTATGTTTTAACTTGAGAACCTATTTGAAGCCAACCAGATTCATGGTAGGGTGGTATGGCACAAGAAACTAGGTTTTATTTTAAGAAAGACATTCATCTCAGTATCCATTGCCTGGCGCCACTTGGGATCTTTAGAAGCTTGCGTGAAGCATGTGGGTTCGACAGGAGTGGTGGCCAAGTCGGCCATGAGACAAGTAGGCATAGGATACCAGGTGGCTAGTCAGACTTTGGTGTTCTGGTGTTATCCTATATTCTAGTGACCATATGGTGGGTCCTGATAGGAGGGGGACTGGGAGAGCCTGATGATGAGGATGATGAGAAGGACTCATCGGCGGTGCTGGTGGAGGTGGGGGAGAAGGAGTATGTGATGAAGGTGGTAGTGGAGGAGGAGAAGAGTAAATGGTGGGGCCCGCATGAGAAGAGGGGACTTGAACAATGAAAGGTAACAGAGACGTGGAGATGGGGATCGGTGGTAAAGGCGTGGGAGTAGATGGAGAGAGAGGACAAAGGAGACTGGAAAGGAAAGGAAGATTCGTCGAACACAACGTCCTAGGAGATGTAAATACGACCAAAGGGGACAGGCACATATTGATAACCTTTATGCGAAGCCGAGTAACCTAAGAAGACACATTGACTGGACCGAAAACTAAACTTATGAGTTTGGTATGGACGCAGATGAGGGTAGTAAGCACAACAAAAATTTGTAAGGAAAGGTAGTTGGTGCTTTATGAAATAATTTCTAGTAAGGAGACAGATTATGGAGGATGGGAGTGAGCATTCTATTGATGAGAAATGAGATGGTTTAGAAAGCAAAGGCCAGTAATGGAATGGAATATTTAACCGAGCCAGAAGAGTGAGGCTGGTCTCGATAAGGTGGCGGTGCTTTCTTTCTATGGTGCCGTTTTGGGCACTAGTGTGTGGACATGATAAGCGATGAGCATACCCTGAGAAGACAGTAAGATTTAAATTGATGAACTCGTCACCACCATCACTTTAGAGTGCTTTAATGGAACACCCAAGAAATTTTTCCACATGAATTTTGAACTCAAGAAAAAGAAGAAATCATCACTTTTATTAATTAAAGGATAAAGCCAAACATACTTAGTGTAGTGATTTACAAAACTAATATAATAGTGATGACCACTTACAGCGGACACAGGAGACGGATCCCATAGATCGGAGTGAATAAGTTCTAAAGGAGCAGTAGAAATCAAGGAAGATAGTGAAAAAGGGAGACTGTGACTTTTCCCTTACTAACAGGGGATGCAGAGAGGGGTACCAGCATAGTCGGTGAAGAAAGAAAGCTGATGCTGAGATAAAACACTGGAGACAACTCTGGTGGAGGGATGACCTAGGCGCTCATGCCAGACGGAGGAAGATGCACGCTCATCGAGAAGAGCCTGAGGAGAAGCGGTGAAGTTATGATTCCCCAGGGAGAAGACATACAGGTCATCCTTAAGTTGTCCCCGCAGTAGAGTTTTTTGAGTGGAGAGATCCTTGACAAAACAAGAGTCAGAGTGAAATTCAAGAAGGATTTTATTCTCACCAGTAAATTGACTAACAGACAGAAGATTTTTGGTGATATTAGGAACATGTAAAAGGTTTTTAAGACAAAGGAAGAAATAGGAGAACACAATAAAGAAGCACTAGTAGATCAGATAGGCAAACCTATCCCGTTACCCATGCGAACTCTGTCGGGTCCTTGAAATTTTGAGTGAACCGCCAGATTCGCAATGTCAGCTGTTAGGTGATGAGTGACTAAGGAGTCAACATACTAGTCAGGATCGATTGGACTATTCCCATAAGAGTGGAGAAGAGCAGTTACGGCTAGCCGAATCATCATAACGATTGTAGCATTGGTTAGCATAATGGCCAAAACGATTACAGATCTGGCATTGAGGTCAACTGCAGGTGGACTAATGTGGTGGTAAGAAGGAACGACCACGATCACGACCGCGCTCCCTGCCTCGGCTACGTCCACGACCACGGAAAGAAGATGGAGTTGAATGGTAGCTTGGAGTGCGGGAAGCAGTATGAACCGTAGGAGAAGGGGAGATGAGGGTTGTGATTTGGTGAAGTGATAGCACGTCCACGATAAATCTCCTGGTTAAGTATGAGGCCGATGAGTTCTTCTGATAGTACAGGATTGACTCGTGTGTTGACGGAGGTGACGAACGAGTCATATTCGAGAGACAGACTACTGAACATGGTAGAGACGAGGTCGGAATCGGCAACTGGATTAGCCAATGCCACCAGGTTGTCCATGATGGACTTGACAGACCGGATGTACTCTGACAATAGAAGAGGTGCCCATCTTGACGGTGTGCAATGTAGTTCCGGCTCTGATACCAAATGTTGGTCCCGAGATGATGCCAAATGCGGAACTTTCTCTGTTGGCACTTATGGATCTAAACTACAAAGTCAACACAAATACTAAACAAAGAAGAATTAAGTTAAACAAATAAATAAACTTGCAATAAAGGAAATCAAATCTCAGAAAAGTTTAGACAAACGCAAACACGAGAGATTTATCCTGGTTCGGTCCTCGTGACCTACATCCAGTCCCCAAGCCACCCGCTTAAGATTTTCCTTTATCCTTGATTTTGTACACCCAAAATCACAACCATGCACACCACTTAACAAATCCCCTTTGCCAAATGTGTACACCTTCTCTCTACACCAAGAGAACAAACTCCACCTTGTACAACTGCTTCTACACCAAGAAGACACCTGTGTACAATGATATCTTTGAGGATTATGACACTTCCTATACGCCTTGGTACAATATGTGAACGTGGACAAGGTCTAGTATAGGAGAAACTTCAGAGAACTTCACTAGAGAATCAGAATTTGGTGAAGGACTGAAGTGGAAACAGTTTTCAGGATTGGCAGAATTTTGATTTAGAAAACTGAAGATTAGGATTGATATTTGGCCTTAGAATTAACCACCCTTTATATAGCTGCACACTAGGGTAAGTTAGGGTAGTTACAGGTGCAATTCAAAAGTTTAAAACGTTGGGAAACGTTGCACAAAAGACCAGATAATAGAAACTGTCCAAACAGTCAAAACTGCCTATAGTCGACTTGCCTTTTGAGTTAGTCGACTATACTAGGCAAATTTCCAAAGGTTAGTCGACTAGGTTTGGGTATTAGTCGACTAGGTCAAGATAAGCTCAAGTGACGGTTTCTGGATAACTGAACCAAGTCGACTGCAACTACTTTATAAGTCGACTAGGCCAGGGATTAGTCGACTAGGGGAATAGGGTTAGTCGACTACAAGGTCTATTAGTCGACTATGTTGTCTGTCAAGTCGACTAATGGACAAACAGAGAGTTGGGTCTAAATTGAGACACAGGATTAGTCGACTAGGAGTTGGGTCAAGTCGACTACACAAGTGATTAGTCGACTATAAGTCGACAATAGTTCTATGATATGTGTGTGCATCAAGGCTTTTGACATGCTATTTCATATTTACAATTCACATCATATCAACTCTCTTTGGGAAGTCTTGATCATGACGAACTCTTGATTAGTCTTGTGTTAGAGCTCCAAATGAAATGCTTCACAAAGTCTTCATCAAAACAAGTTCCAACATTCTCCCCTTTTTGATGATGACACGTTGTGTGCACATATACTCCCCCTGCAGAAAATAGGTTATATTTTCCTCCCCCTGTAGAAATTGGGTTATAACAAATATAGAAATACTTTAATCTCCCCCTGCAACAAATATATCATTAAATATGTGTGTGTGTGTGTGTGTGTGTGTGGTGTGTGTGTGTGTGTGTGTGTGTGTGTGTGTGTGTTCTTATCAACTTTTATATGGTACCTGTAAGATAAACGTTAGATGGTACCAAACATAAAAGAACATATTAACTTTTAGGAGTCCAAATCCATTTAGAATTTGGTTTCCACCTGTTAGTATACACATAATTGCATGAATCACATATGTCATGAATGTATGATGCAATATAGGTATTTTTATCATGAATACTTAAATTCTTAGGAATCCATATAAACTTATTTTCTTAGACTTTTTTTTACAAAAGAACTATATGGATTACTACAATATGAAGAATTTTCAATATATCCAATACCATAATTATTATGTGACAACTTCCGAAAAGATAATAAATCATTCAACTTTTCTTTTCCTTGATTGAACTTAGTCACATTTTGCAAAATATCTTCATATTTCTTTTTGAAAACTGAATATCTTTATCTAAAATAGAAATCCTTTTATTCAAAGACTAAGTTTCCTTTTTAAGAAAAATGTTCTCTTTTATAAAGTTCTCATTATCATTTTTCAAAGATGATATGACTTTTTCAAACTCATCTTGTTGAGAATTTATAGAAGATACTTGTAATGCATAACATGAATTTTCATTTAAAAATTTCTCATTTTCTTTTGATAAAACTTTATTTTTCAGTTTTTCATGCTTTAGATCATTAAACAATTCATGAAATGCATCAGAAAGTTCAGTAAATGATACCTCATCATCTTCTATGGCCATGTAACATAGGTTGACACGTTCAGTGGATTCTTCTTCGTCAGAACATGAGGAATCACGGTTCTCCCATGAGGCTTCATAGTTTTTCTTCTTTCTGAACTTTTTGCTCTTGATTTTACCTTTATTTTTGAGCAATGGGCAATCCATCTTCATATGACCTGGTTTATTGCAATTAAAGCATTTGAATTTACCTTACTTTAGAAATCTCCTGAATTTCTTTGAAAGCATTGCCATCTCCTCTTCATCGTCATTTGAATCGTCCGTGTCGGAGGATGCATGAAGGCAAGTTCTTTCTTCTTTGAGTGGTGTTGTCGTTCATCCTTCTTTCTTTCTTCTAACTGCACTTCATATGCCATTCGATTACAGATTAGGTTTTCTAATGTCATAGTTGAGAGATCATTCGCCTCTTCAATTGCGGTTGTCTTCTTCTCCCATTCTGGTGTGAGTGCACGAAGGATCTTACGAACTCTTTCAACTTGGGTGTAGTCCTTTCCAAGGGATGCTAATGAATTTGTAATGTCGGTGAATCTTGTAACCATTTCGATATAGTTTCATTCTCCTCCATTTTGAATAATTCAAACCTGTGGATAAGAACAGATATTTTAGACTCTTTAACTTTACTTGTGCCTTCGTGTGTTACCTGAAGAGTATGCCATATTTGATGTGCAGAAGTGGCTGTTGACACTCTGTTGAACTCTTCTTTGGTTAATGCACAGAATAAGGCATTCATCGCTTTGGCGTCAAGGTTCGCATTCTTCTTTTGATCCTCACTCCAAGCATTGTAGTTGGTTGTTGGCTTGGTGTACGATACTTCTACAATGTTCCAAAGTTCGTAATTGAGTGATTGCAAGTAGATCTTCATTCTACACTTCCAATAGTTGTAGTTGGATCCGTCAAATAGCGGTGGACGTTTGTGTAGATGTCCTTCTTTGAATTGGGATGATGAAAACTCCGTTGCCAGCCTTGTTGTTGACTAGGTATGAGGGCTCTGATACCAAATGTAGTTCCGGCTCTGATACCAAATGTTAGTCCCGAGATGATGCCAAATGCGAAACTTTCTCTGTTGGCACTTATGGATCTAAACTACAAAGTCAACACAAATACTAAACAAAGAAGAAAGTTAAACAAATAAATAAACTTGCAATAAAGGAACTCAAATCTCAGAAAAGTTTAGACAAACGCAAACACGAGAGATTTATCATGATTCGGTCCTCGTGACCTACATCCAGTCCCAAGTCACCCGCTTGAGATTTTCCTTTATCCTTGATTTTTTACACCCAAAATCACAACCATACACACCACTTGACAAATCCCCTTTGTCAAATGTGTACACCTTCTCTCTACACCAAGAGAACAAACTCCACCTTGTACAACTGCTTCTACACCAAGAAGACACCTGTGTACAATGATATCTTTGAGGATTACAACACTTCCTATAAGCCTTGGTACAATATGTGAACGTGAACAAGGTCTAGTATAGGAGAAACTTCAGAGAACTTCACTAGAGAATAAGAATTTGGTGAAGAACTGAAGTGGGAACAGTTTTCAGGATTGGCAGAATTTTGATTTAGAAAACTGAAGATTAGGATTGATATTTGGCCTTAAATTAACCACCCTTTATATAGCTGCACACTAGGGTAAGTTAGGGTAGTTACAGGTGCAATTCAAAAGTTTAAAACGTTGGGAAACGTTGCACAAAAGACCAGATAGCAGAAACTGTCCAACAGTCAGAAACTGCCTATAGTCGACTTGCCTTTTGAGTTAGTCGACTATACTAGGCAAATTTCCAAAAGTTAGTCGACTAGGTTTGGGTATTAGTCGACTAGGTCAAGATAAGCTCAAGTGACGATTTCTGGATAACTGAACCAAGTCGACTGCAACTACTTTATAAGTCGACTAGGTCAGGGATTAGTCGACTAGGGGAATAGGGTTAGTCGACTACAAGGTCTATTAGTCGACTATGTTATCTGTCAAGTTGACTAATGGACAAACAGAGAGTTGGGTCTAAATTGAGACACAGGATTAGTCGACTAGGAGTTGGGTCAAGTCGACTACACAAGTGATTAGTTGACTATAAGTCGACTATAGGTCTATGATATGTGTGTGTGCATCAAGGCTTTTGACATGCTATTTCATATTTACAATTCACATCATATCAACTCTCTTTGGGAAGTCTTGATCATGACGAACTCTTGATTAGTCTTGTGTTAGAGCTCCAAATGAAATGCTTCACAAAGTCTTCATCAAAACAAGTTCCAACATGCAGCTGGTACTTGAGTTGCTGTACTCTAACTCTGGAAGGTGACGCAAAGATTCGCTCCAGAGAGCACCACACGTCACGACATGTGGTGAGGCCGATGACATGAGCAAGAACAGCCTCAGTAAGCGAGGAGATAAGCCAGTATAAGAGCATCTGATCAAGCTTGATCCAGCGAGTATATTCTGAATTGATAATGGACTAAGCATCCTTCTCGGTAGAAGGAAAGAAGCGGACCGAACACAGAGAGGTTCCGTCGACGAGGCCTTCGAGATCGTGAAGCTTGAGAAGAGGAAGGAACTGGGAATGCCACAGTAAAAAGTTTCCCTTGTCGAGTTTGACATCTAGAAAGTGAGTGATGTTGGAATTGGGAATAACCATATATGTAAGTGTTTGGATGGAGGTGGGGGAAGATGAAGAGGAAATACTCGACATGGTACAAGAGTTGCTCTGATACCAAGATAAAGAAGAAGAAGAACACTTCTTTGTATAAAAACAAGATACCATTAGTTATGGTTCTTGATTGTACATATATATACACACACATATTGGTCACATGTTTACACTAATTTAGGAGAAACAATAGAAAAATATTGACTGAGATAGAGAACGAGAAACACATGGTGCATGAGTCTCATGTGTTCCTATAATCATGAAGAGATTTTAGGATTTGATCATGAGTCTAATGTATTCTTATAATCATGAAGAGATTTTAGTATCTGGTTGATTTCATGAGGGGTTTCTTTCACATGGATCACATGTTTCACATGAGTCACGTGTTGTCTTTGATATCTCTAACATGTCATACACTTCAGTCAGCTGATGGATTCATGCTGAAACACAGATTCAATAGAAGCTGATTAAGGGCTTTAACGCCCCCACCAGATATTATTACTCAGGACACCAGCTGTTGATTGAGAGTTGGATTCTTCCTGATGAGCTTTATCCTCTGTCAGCATGCCATAAGAACTCACTGTTGCATCAGCTTCACTGCTAGTAGGTTCATCAGAGAGTGTAATTGTTTCCTCTGCAAGCAGATTTTTATTGGATGTCGCAGTTTCAACTTGCTTTGTGAGAGAACTTCAGTTTCAACTTGTCCCCCAGATAATTGATCCCAGCATTCATGCATGCAAGACAGAAAAAAATTGGGAGATCAAATTAAACTCAATCTATTCTGAAATTCATTTTTGAGTTTTTGAGCATAAAATTAAAAAAAATTAAAAATCGACTGCTTCTGGAATGCTTATGAACTGTGTAACACTTTGCATTGGATACACATACAGGGAAATTGGTACAACAGTACGGGGGTTTGCATACACATACAGGAAATTGGTACAACAGTACGGGGGTTTGCATGCAGAGACACCAAATCCTGTAAATCAATGACATCAATACACCTCTCTAAAATGGAAGAATACCGGTACATCAGTTCTGGCAACAATAATAAAGTTACATGTACTTGTGAGTCAATGTTACTTTATCTGTGTAACATGGATTTTCTAAGGTCATAATGGTGGTTTATAATAAAACACAATGACATCATTGAAATATAAACTAGGCAAAGTATCTGACCATTCAAGGATCGAGTACATATCGGATATCATATATGGTTTGTCTCCATTGATGAAGTATTCGTGCAAACAAATGTAATACATGTAAAGAAGATACATAATCATAATCACATGATAACCACATTTCCTTGTTCCCTCGGAGTATTTAGCGAGATATATGAAAAGATGCAAACTTTCTAAAGAGAACAGAAACAAAGATATCTCAGAGTTGATTCAGTTTTACAGTTTCTTTTCCCGATTTCATGGACATTAGCTACACCATAAAGAATTTCTTTACAAGTGCGTTGTGCCAACTTCCAAAAAGCATTATTATTTCTTTATCTATTTAGAGAAGATAGATCATTGATGATCTGTTACAATGAGCTAAATTGGGAACAATTTTCCCTTTTTTTTCTTTAAGTATTCTGTAACTCTTGGATTGCTGTTTATTTGCATTGAATTGCACATCACACTCCTAACCGGGGTTAGGGTTACAGCCTCCAAACACATGATGGTTTCAAGAAATGGAAAGAGTTACATCAAGCAGCAAAAAAAAAAAAAAAGGAGGGAGTACAATGCTGAGCATTTATCTAAATCAGTAGGCCGAGAATGGAAGTACAACTTGAAACTCCTAAATCACAGTGGTGCCTAAAGGGAAATGAACTGCGTCTAATAAGAGGAACATATAGGGCCACTTGTCATCAGATGTTTACCTGAGATGAGTTGCAATCCTTTCCGACATCAGATGCAAGCAAATCATCTACAGCCTTTACATTCACAACCTCTGGAAATACCAAGTCACTATTTGAAACGGAATCCAAACCCGAAGCCAGTTGCCTATGTCCATCATTGCTGGAGAGCTGCACCTTGTACTCCAAGATTTGCAGAAGCTTCTCATCCACAGTGCCTTGTTGAGTGTCATCGGGCTGCACCTTGGTCTCCGAGCTTTGCAGAAGCTTCTCATCCACAGTGCCTTGTTGAGTGCCATCAGGCACAAGAACAGCAACATTGGCCTCACTCTTTGTCCGGCTACAGTTGTTGGTAAACTCATTCTCAGAAGAGAGAACTACCTCCGCCAGTGGTTCCTCTATTATTTTTTGGCTCTCTGCATTCTCCCAGTCTTCTGAAACAATAATAGTGTTTGTTGTCTCCCATGTCTGCATGATTCTGTCCGGGCCAGGTTGCCAATATACCTCCCCTGATAACCTCGAAGAATGAACTTGAACTGAATTGATTTCCCCACAGGTATATCCTGGTGAAACATAATGCAAAAATTTGAATGCTCAAATGAACATGATGACTCAAAACAATATACTTGAAAATGAAAGTCTACTATAAGATTGTTTTGCAAAAAAATCTTCTTACCGTCTCAACTTTCCAAATGTGATCATCAGACCAATGCATAGGAATTGCATCTAAGGGATCCCAAAGACCAAACATTGGGTCATCCCCAACAAGGAGAAACTGCTCACCAAACAAACATGATTTCTGCAACACAAATTTCACGTGCACCGTATTTGATTGACCTGAGAAGTAGCAGGAATGAGCAGATGCAAATGTCATATATTTGACAGATCTAGAAGGGAAAGAGAGATAAGTAGGCTATGAGCGCTTACTTCCAGTCTGAATCTCAGAGATGACAGTCTCCTCATGTACCTGCACCAACCAAAATTCTATATGGTCAAACACAAATCTCATTTGGCATGATGATCCAAACCAAAATTATTAACCACATACATTTGGAACTTTTTAAGCTAGTTGAGAAAAATGCAATATTTTGAAGAAAGACGCAGATAAGACAGATATGAAGTGTTCTACAACACAAAAGAGCAGAGAAAGGGTTGATGACATTGAAGAAGAAATCGTCATATAAATAGCCTGGTTAGAGAATAAATGGAATATCAAATTTTAGGGACTTTCAAAGGAGATCTTTGGATTTAAGAAAATTATTAAGATGTAACGCATAAGAAATTTCAGAACTAATTAATTCGTTTTTCGTTTTCGTTTTGTTTTGTTTTCTGATCCATTTTATGTGAAGAAATTCAACAGAAAATGCATTTATATTTGGGGGGGATAAGATTGTAACAGAATAATCTACCAGATCAAATTGACAGAAACAGTAGTACAAGGATAATATTTTATGTATAACTACAGAAAAGAGATGG